>CM029388.1:1056123-1219774 GCA_017165825.1 Hepsetus odoe
AGCTGGTCTCGCTACTGTCCTGTAAACCTTTACCTTTTACTCTAGCTGGTACCTGCCTGTCACAAATCACTCCCGCCACTCTTTTCTACCCATTTCAACCTGCCTGCATTCTGCTTTTCACCTCTCTTCCACACTCGCTGTTAGAAGGAACTGTTAATCCCAAGTATTTAAACTCCTTCACCTTTGTCACCTCTACTCCCTGCATCCTTACCACTCCACTTCCGTTCCTTTCGTTCCCTTTTATTCTGTCTTTGACTTACTCATTTTCATTCCTCTCCTCTCTAGAGCATATCTCCAACTCTCCAGGTTCTCCTCAAGCTGCTGCCTACTCTCACTGCAGATCATCATCAAACATCAACGTCCACGGTGACTCCTGACTAACCTTGTCCCTCAATCTGTCCTCTACCTCTACCATAAAGGCATCCATCACTCCCACTGCAGATCTCACCACTGCCCACTGCCATCATACATTTCCTGAACTACTCTGACATACTGACATACAGGGAACACCTGATTTCCTAATACAAACCACAACTCCTCTCTAGGCACCCTGTTATATGCTTTCTCTAAGTCCACAAAGGCACAATACAACTTCTTCTGACCTTCTCTGTACTTCTTCATCAACACCCTTCCACTACTCTTTCTTATAACTTTATGGTGTGGCTGATCAACTTTATCCCTCTATACTCACTACAGCTCTGTGCATCACGCTTATTCTTGAAAATCGGTACCAAAACACTTTGTTTCCACTCCTCGGGCATCATCTCACTTTCTAAGATTGCATTAAGTAGTCTGGTCAGAAACTCAACTGCCATCTCCCCTAAACACCGCCATGCTTCCACCGGAATGCCTTTCCATTCTTCGTCCTCTTCATCACTGCCCGTACTTCCATCTTGCTTATTTGCTGCACTTCCTGGTACACTCTCCTCACATTATCCAGTCTTCTCTCTCTCTCATTTTCTTCATTCATCAGCCCCTCAAAGTACTCCTTCAGTCTGCTCAACATGCTCTGTTCACCTGTGGGTACGTTTCCATTTCTATCTTTAATCACCCTGACATGCTGCACATCTTTCCCAGCTCTGTCTCTCTGTCTAGCCAGGTCCAGGTCCTTTTCTCCCTCTTTACTGTCCAGCCTCTCGTACAGTTCACCAAACACCTTATCTTTAGCCTTTGCCACTTCTTTCTTCACCCTGCGTTTTATCTCCTTATAGTCCTGTCTACTTTCATCATTTCTCTGACTTTCCCACTTCTTCTTTGCCTCCCTCTTCTTTTGTATGCACTCCTGGACTTCCTGGTTCCACTTCCTGGTACCACCATCCCATGCTGTTTAATTACACTCCTTCCTGTCAAAACTTTGCAGTTTCCAATCTCCTTCAGACTGACTCTCCTGTAAAGGATATAATCCAACTGTGTGCATCTTCCTCTAGGAGCACGTCACCCTGTGCTCCTCCCTCTTCTTGAAATAAGTATTAACTACAGCCATTTCCATCCTTTTCGCAAAATCTACAACCATCTGACATTCAGCATTCCTCTCCTTGACACCATATCTACCCATCACCTCCTCATCACCCCTGTTCCTTTTACCAACATGTCCATTATAATCTGCACCAATCCCTACTCTCTCTCCCCTGGGTACAATCTCTATCACTTCATCTAACTCACTCCAGAATTCTTCTATCTCTTCCATCTCACAACTAACTTGTGGAGCATAATCACTAACAACATTCATTATCATACTTCAACTTCAAACTCATCACCCTCTCTGACACCCTCTTCACCTCCAAAACACTCTCTACATACTCTTCTTTCAGGATAACACCTACTCCATTCCTCCTTCTATCCACACCATGGTAAAACAATTTAAACCCTCCTCCAATACACCTGGCCTTACTACCCTTTCAACTAGTCTCTCACACACAAAATGTTAACCTTCCTTCTCTCCATCATATCAGCTAATTCTCTACCTTTACCAGTCATGCTGTCAACATTCAAAGTCCCTACCCTCACTTCCACTCTCCTCCTCTTCTTTCTCTTTTCATCCCTCCTGACATGCTTTCCTCTTCTTCTTCTTCTTCTTCTTCTTCTTCTTCTTCTTCTTCTTCTTCTTCTTCTTCTTCTTCTCCATTGGCCAATAGTCCAATTTCCTCCAGCACCCTGTAGGCTAACAGCACTGGTGGTGGTCGTGGTTCCAATCCGGTAGGGAATTTTCCGCATAATGATTTGGCAAAAGTATTACACCGTATGCCCTTCCTGATGTAACCCTCCCAATATATCCGGGCGTGGGACCAGCACAAAGAGATACACTGGCTTGTGCATCCCTAGTGGCTGTGTTCTAATATTATCACTGATAAATGTCTAAAATGAACAAGCAGAGAGAGAACATTTCTAACAGAACTCATATCTTCATTTAATCAGATGTAATTACAACACCTGAAAATTAAGATCACATCATAGTTAAAATAGTGCAGCAAATGCATGTTGATAAAATCAACTTACATTTCTTTTTAACTGAAACCTTTTCTAACTGAAAATGCAAGAAGAAATGGTCTCCACCCCACATTTACACACTTTCAATACTGTGTTCACGATCTGTGTGATCTTTCTCTTTCCTGTAGATGGTTCTGTGATTCTGGAGAGTCCTGTCCATCCTGTGACTGAGGGAGATCCTCTTACTCTGAGGTGTTTATTTCACAACACAACGCACTTAAACCTCACAGCTGATTTCTATAAAGATGGATCATTACTCCAGACCCAGACTACAGGAGAGATGATCATCCGTACTGTCTCACAGTCAGATGAAGGTCTCTACCACTGCAAACACCCAGAGAGAGGAGAGTCACCAAAGAGCTGGATCTCAGTCAAGAGTGAGAAAATTAATTTCATTAAATTTTATTTATTTTATTCTGCATTACTGTAATGTTAAAGGATATTACTTGTTAAAATTCAAATGCATGCCCTCTTTCTGTCTTAGATTCTAGTAATTTAACAGTTATATTGGTTGTGGCACTGAGCTTAACTCTTTTCCTCACCATCATCATCATCATCATCATACTGAGCAGATTTTTGTGCTACAAGAAGAACAAAGGTTTGGAAACTTTTCTGTAAGATAAATTAATGCAGGCGGCGGTCTTTTGTGAATTATATTATATATATATAAAGAACAGAAGAGATTTATACTGGATTTATACTGAACCAAAAATCATCTCAAAGCTTGCAGAAACGTCTTCAAGGCTGAAAAAGATGAAGGACTGTTAAGTGTTATAGACTTTCTTTCACAGTTTCCTGACCCAAACCCCATCATTTATGTGGGTGTTTGAAGACTGGAATCCAGGAATTCCATCACATGACAGAATGTTCTTTGAAACACTGTGAAATCATCCAGTGTTAAACTCACCTTGAACTCGTGGAATCCATGATGCAAGCAGTTCTTACAGCAAATAAATTCTGAAATGCAGGCATTATTTCATTCATGTGTTGAACTGTATTTAATCTTCTCTACATCATTTTAAGATGCTTGTAGGATTTGTATCAAATGCTTATTAGAAGTACAGTATTATCATTGGTGTACATGCATGTAAACAAAGTTTTTGTTGTCTCTTAGACACTGGAGCTGACCCCAGTGATGGGATCTATGCTGAAATTGAACTTATCTGAAAGCCAAGAAAGTAGGACTGTTTAAAGGTGAGGAAAAATAATTACATGATCATTTTTATTTTAATAGTTTCTGCTCAAAACTATAGCTTGTAGCACCCTAACCATATTCTCAGATTAGTGGACTTTCTTAAAATTTCTTCATTCCTATTCAGGGAAACTCACTCTGGTTTGATTGCATTTGCCTTTATTAAAATAAAAGCTGTATAAAATGTCAAATACAATAATCTGTACCAAGGCTCTAATCTTGTAGGCTCATGAAGAAACCATCATGCTGTGGGAAGAAATACTGAAACAGTGCCATGGATGACCAAAGACCTGCTCTGACTTTAACAAGAGTGAGAATAAGAAGTGTACGTTTGAGAGTGTTACTGTTACTGGAAAGTGTTGTTGCAGCATTAAAATCTATTTTCCTGACACCTGATTGGAGCTTTAAAGGGTGCAGACAGAAGAACATCAGGATGTGAAAATATTTTGGACTGATCAGAACCTTTATCCAGGCTGTGTGTTCTGTTGTTAATTTGATTATTGCGATGTGTTAAAGGTTACATTTACTACTTACATTTTTTCTTTTTACATTCAATTTTACTTTCACATTTATCAATATATATTGTGAGCCAACGCACCTGATGACCATCTTGCTATAATTATCGCCAAAGTGGAACCATTGGTGGAACCTGGCAGCAAGGGGGAATAGGCCTATATATGGGGCATGATGGGATACTTCTTTAAAAGTATTGTTCTTCCAGCTCACCTCTTTGCTACATACTGCCTGTTTACTGTCCTCCTGACACATTTATTTCACTGTCCATATTGTTAGAACTGTCTTTGCTGTTCTTTGGTTAGATATTTACTGCATTTCAATGGCTTTGTCTCCCTCTGGCGGTGGACTTTGGAAAATGGGTTTATCCACAGGCAGGGTGACTTCTTCCTCTTGTCCTCTTCCTTGTGACAGGGCAAGATAAACCCTTTTCTCTTTTCTTGTTGGGCCATTGCTGTAACGATCTGATTGCATTTGAGCAAAAGTGTCTGCAAATATTAAAATAAATTTTTTTTTACTGTGGAAGTGAAGTGAAAGTGACTATTCTTGTCATTGTGAGTACACAGCACGGCACACCTCTGCATTAACCCATAACCCATGCACAAACACACACCGTGCAGCAGGGGGCAATTATGAAAGCACCCAGGGAGCAGTGACGGGGACAGTACCTTGCTCAGGGGTACCTAAGGGCAACCGACTGGTGAGGGAATCGAACCCACAATCTTCTGATCCTGAGCCAACTCCCTCTAACTCAACCATGCAAGTTTGACTTGAGATTTTAAGAACATTCAAGTGAGGATGATAGCAGCATCTTATATTAAACTTAATTTCTTCTTCTTTGTCTATTGGCTGCAATATAGCTGGTCTCACTACTGTCCTGTTTACCTTCCCTTTCACTTAGCCTGTCCATTACTACTGCAAACAAGAATGTGCTTAGTGTTAATCCTTGATGTAATCCAACATGTACCTTGAATGCATCTGTCACTCCCACTGCAGATCTCATCACTGTCACACTGCCCTCATACATATCCTGTACTACTCTCACATACGTCTGTTACACCAGACTTCCACATACAAAACCACAACTCCTCTCTAGGCACCCTGTCTTCTGCCTTCTCCAAATCCACAAATGCACAATGTAACTTCTTCAGACCTTCTCTGTACTTCTCCATCAATACCCTCAGAGCAATCATTGCATCTGTGGTGCTCTTTCTCAGCATGAAACGGCTGATTCACTAATCCTCACCTTTTCTTCTGTTCAGAAGTACATAGTATAAGTACTAGTAAATAGTCAAAACATGCACAGAAGAAGTTGGAGCTTCAAAGAAGTAAGAGTTGAAACATTTTGCATTTACATAGGCTGTATGAGTCTAGACTAACCTGACCATTGGACCAGACACGGTCAACATCACATGTAGTGTTTAACATCTTTGCTTAAGTTTAAAAAAAAAAAAATTGTGTTTCTGTCAGTGTTAAGAATTCTGAGAAAGGATGTTAACAGGTTATGATTTAACCCATTCATGGGTTTGAGGACGAGCTGCTAAAAGTCTTTTTGCTTGTCTCATCATTTCAGAATCAAAGTTCAGTGTGAGCCAAAATACAACTTTGAATAAACAATCAATCTATTTATAGCAGGTTCAAAGAAGGGAAACAAGAATCACAGAATCACCTCCTGGTCCAGGATTCATTTCTGAAATCAGAACTTTCTTGGCTTTGAAGTTCATTTGTAATCACATGGAGACATGTTGACTTCTTCAACCTCAGCAATACCATGTGTTTTGACAGGTGTCCACCCCTTTGCTCTCTGCTAAAGTGCACAATCATCATTTTACTGTTGTTGGGAGAGAGGATGTTGACCATCTGGTTAATAGATCAGCTGATTCTTAAGACCAGAGGCTGCCCGTTGTGGAATCAAATACCCAGCTGCAGAGTTGGGAGATGAGCATTCTCACATTTGCAGTCCCTTCTCCAAGTGGGTAATGAATTATGTGGCCCTTTTGAGTTTAAATTTGAGTTTAAACTGAAGGGTTCAAGGTGTCACAATGGTAGGAGCTAATGTGGGCTTTTTATTAGTCGAGGCACTTCATTGTTACAGGGCAGTGTTGACTTGTAGAAGTCTTGAGGAAGGTCCAAACCTACTCTCATAATCACTGGCCCAAAGCAGTGGAGCAACATAGAGAAATGAACAACTTTACCTTTCTCTATGTGTATGATGCAGGGAGCTTCACATGCAACAAAGATGACTCCAGTCTCTGCTCTACAACTACATAAACTGATGACCTTTGTGAGGTCAAATCTGACCCCATTTAGGTGTTGAGCTGCCCTGAGTAGAAGGCTGATCCATACTTTAAGTTTAGCATGGAGCTCCTAGTTAAATCGGGGGTTTCCAGTTATGATAGGTGTAGACATTGGCTTTAGGAATCACACTCTTTTACTCGTGACTGTTTCAACCAGACCTTGAGGCCTTAGATTTTATTTTTGTTTTACTTTTAACTAGACATTCAGTTTTTTTCTTTAAGGACCCAGTTCTGGCCAGCCTTAATAGAAAAAGTGAGGGGGTAGCACCTTGCTTTAGGGTACGTCAGGGAAACCTACTGGTTTGGGAATCGAACCCACAACCTGGGGTCTAGTCCCTGACCATTAGGCCACCGCTGCCCTAAAGGTAAAGGACAGAGATGAGCTACATTGCAGTCACATAGTGACCTTCCCAGGATATTCAGACACATCGATACCAAACAAGGCACTGCTCTTTTGAGTGATTCTGTTGCAGAAATATTTTGTTTTAAACAGCGTGGTAGAAAACTGTAAATTAAATTATAACATATGAACCATTTTCACCGAATAGTACAGTATTTTTCTAGTGTTATTGCTCTTTTCAGATCATTTACATAGTTCTTTTACAACCATCCATTCCGTACTCATTTAAGGAACTAAACTTGTGGCTACTTTCTTACAAAAACAAAACAATGACCATGCAGCTCAGAGACAGAAAAAAGAAAAGAGAAATAATTATCTTAGAAAGAAATACAGAGAAATGGCTTCACTGAAGAACTATCATAGGTTCCCAAAACAGCCCTTCCATTGAATGGCTCATTAAAGAAACCTTCACATGTGAGTGTGATGTGCCTTTTGGCGTTGGATGAGGTGCATAAAGATACACAGAATTTTCTGATCATTTTTAGAAGCTATTCACACATTTCTCATTTCTCATCAGTTGAAGCAGTTTTGTGGCTCCTATTTTTAAACAGTTGGAACATCACACTGACCACAAAATTACCTTCAGCCTGTGTGAGAGCAGTGGGGAGTTATTTAGAGGCTTGTGGTTTGGCTGCTATTCTGTAGTGGGTATTATCTTCAGTTTCTGAGGAACTGAAACTCAGTGCAGTAGAGAGTTTAGTGCTAAACCAAGGTGGTCATTTTTATACAGCATTTAATTTCCGTACATAAAAAGTCCCACCACTCCCACCCACACATACAAGTGCACCATCCAGCTTCTGTCCAGAATAAAGAGAGAGGAGCTAAATCTTATTTCACGAGTCCCACCAGGAAGAAAATTTTAAGTGATAATCATTATGCAGTTATTACAAAGAACATGACGCGATGAACCATGTTTAGTAACAACTTCCACACAAACTGGATCACATTTGGGAAGATCAATATCCTCAAGATATTTTAGCATCACAAAGAGAAGCAGATTTCTCAAAATATGCTACCTAATTTGGACACAAACACACACACACACACACACACACACACACACACACACACACACACACACACACACACAATTCCAGTTTGAGGGTACTACGTACTTATTGGGTCGAGGCAAAAGTATGTGAATCCGTGTTTAGAACTACATGTTACTCCAATGTGCAGTAATAACAGCAACTAAACATTTCCAGTAACTTGATCACTTTTTGGAGCAGCAGTGGCCTAGTGTTTAAGAACCAGAATCCAGTATGAGAGAGTGGGTTTGAATCCCAGACCAGTTGGTTTCCCTTGAGCAAGTTATTGTTCCCATCACTGCTGCTTGGGTGCTGGATATGGCTGCCCACTGCTGAGTGGGTATGAGGTTAATTCTGAGGATCCATTTCCTTGTGGTTCACTGAGTGCTGGGTGCTCACTTTCACGATCACTTTCAGTTAATCACTTCTGCTCACCCATCTGGAAGACTTCTAGCCCCTTTCTCCATACAGAGCTGTGTCTCATTTTTGCACAAATCGTTACTACAACAGCCTGATATCTTAGGTCTGATCTTCAGTATACTGTCAACAGGAAGAAATGTCCTTTTTAGAGAGCAGTGGAAACTCTGCCATGCCCTTCTGTCATTCTGTTACAAGTGATGTTTGTTGCTCGGCAAAGAAGGTAACAGTAGAATTCAACTTCATTCTGTCTTTTTGAAACTTTTTTAAGCACCCGAGGAAAACAAAATTTCAGTGAATATATTAGCGAGTGAGATCACCGACCATTTACAGGTTTACTTTTTGAATTGGTGTAAATTATTCTCTCTCTCTCTCTCTCTCTCTCTCTCGCTTTCTCTCTCTCTCTTTCTCACTTTCTCTCTCTCTCTCTCTCTCTCTCTCTCTCTCTCTCGCACGCTCTTGTTCTTTCTCTCGCTCTCTCAGGAAGTCTTGATTGTTCAGACAGTCAGACTTTAATGTGTCAGTATGGAATTCAGGGCACTCACTGTCATCGCTGGTGAGTAAACGTCTCTTTGTTTTTATTTATCCAGTTTATTGTCTTTATGTTTGTGTATATCATGTGTGATGTTTATTTGAATGATATTAATCTGAGTTTTTCATTGTGATTAGTTTTCGTTGTTCATTTTAGATCTCATTATAATGCCTAAAGTTTTTCTCTGATTTTAGTTCTTTGTTGCTGACAAAGAAACGGTCTTGGAATAACAGTCAAAACCTGTTGGGTACATGCAGCATACTAAATAAATACACATTTGGATCTATGCCAAAGACATGCATTTACACATTTTTTTCCAGGTGCCTCGTTGTTAAGACTGCAAAAATACAGGCATCTGAAAGCTTTTTTAGCAAATGAAGGAAAATATTTGAATTTTAAAGAAAAAAGTCGATGGAACTCCTAAACTAAATGTGCTAGGCCAAAGAAATTCTGGATGGTTCATTTTGGGTGTTACCCAAATGGGTTGGGTGTCATATTAGCTCAGGGGTAAACAAAATGCCAAACTATGGTTAAATTCTGAGATTGTCGAATGTGGGCAATACCAAATAATTGTTAAGTTGATCTAAAATCAACTTTGTTCCCAGTAATGTCTATTTATGTTTGTTCCTTTATTATGTATGAAACTGATGATGTCTTTTGATTCTTGATATAAAATGCACTTATGTGACCTTTTCAGGTAGAAGCAGGCAGGAATAGCATAATGTGGATAAACAGAAAGACACTTAGTTATATATAAAATGTGATAAAATAGAGTCCATCAGGAAAGTATTCACAGCGCTCCACGTTTTCCACATTTTGCTATGTTACAGCCTTATTACAAAATAGATAAAATTTCTTCATACCTCAAAATTCTAAACACAATTGCCCCTAATGACTAAGTACATATAGTCTGCTTGAAACCTTTGTAAATGTAATAAAAATAAAAAACAAACATACATTCGTAATCACAGCCTTTGCCCAATACTTAATTGAAGCACTTTTAGCAGCAATTACAGCCTCAAGTCTTTTTGAGTTTGATGCTACAAGCTTGGCACACCTATTTTTAGGCAGTTTCTTCCATGATTATTTGCAGAACCTCTCAAGTTCCATCAGGATGTATGTGGAGCATTGGTACACAGTCATTTTCAGATCCTTTGTATCGTTCCTTTGTTATTTTGGCTATGTGCTTAGGGTAGTTCTCCTTTTGGAAGATGAACCTTCGCTCCAGTCCGAGGTTCAGAACACTCTGGAGCAGGTTATCATCAAGGATGTTTCTGTACATTGCCGCATTCATCTTTCTCTCGACCCTGACAAGTCTTCCAGTTCCTACTCACAAAAAACATCACCACATCATGATGCTGCCACCACCGTGCTTCACTGTAGAGATGGTATATGCCAGGTGATGAACGCTGCCTGGTTTCTTCCAAACATGATGCTTGGCATTTAGGCCAAAGAGTTAAATCTTTGTTTCATTAGACCAGAGAATTTTTTTATTTCTCATAGTCTGTGAGTCCTTCAGGTGTCTTTTGGCAAACTCCAGGTGGGCTGTCCTGTGTCTTTTACTGAGGAGTGGCTTCTTTCAGGCCACTCTACCATACAGGCCTGATTGGTGCTGCAGAAATGGTTGTCCTCCTGGAAGGTTCCCCTCGCTCCACAGAGCGATGCTAGAGCTCTTTCAGAGTGACCATCTTGTTCTTGGTCACCTCCCTGACTAAGTCCCTTCTACCCAGATCGCTCAGATTGGTGGCCAGCTCTAGGAAGAGACCCAGTGATTCCAAACATCTTCCATTTAAGGATGATGGAGGCCAATGTGCTCATTGGGACATTCAATGCTGCAGCAATTTTTCTGTAGCCTTCCCCAGATCTGTGCCTCCATACAATCCTGTCTTTCCAATCCTTTCCAAGCTTGGGCTTCGTAGCTTGGTTTGTGCTCTGACATGTACTGTCAACTCTTTATATATAACTTCATTTGAAAGGTGTGTGTGCCTTTCCAAATCATGTCCAGTCTAGTGAATTTACCTCAGGTGGACTCCAGTCAAGTTATAGAAACTTCTGAAGGAAGATCAGTGTAAACAGGAAACACCTTTCAAGTTCACTTTTGCGTGTTATAGTAAAGGCTGTGAAAACTAATGTATGTGTTGATTTTGTTTTTTATTTGTAATAAATTTGCAAAAATTTATTTGCTTTTCAAAATTTGCAAACTTTCTTTGCTTTGTCATTATGGGGTATTGTTTGTAGAATTCTGAGGAAAAAAGTGAATTGAAACCATTTTGACTGTAATGCAGCAAATTGTGGAAAAATTGTGTGAATTCATTCTGGATGCTCTATATCTAAAATATAATAAGTTCTTCCCCAAAGATGTGCATGTAAGAATATAAATGTTAATATTCCAAAATTATAGGAATTCTTATGAGTCTGATAGTTTAGAGATTAAAGATTTTTTGGGTTTAATGGCACCAACCATCCTCTGCTAAGAGCTTTCGGGGCAGCGGTGGCCTAGTGCCATCGTGCCATCCCTGTCACTGCTCCCCGGGCGCTTTCAATAGCTGCCCACTGCTGCACGGTGTTTGGTGTGCATGGGTTAAGTCTAATTTCGTTGTGGTGCATTGTCTGCTGTGCTTTGACCTCGCAATGACAAGGGTTGTCTTTTTCACTTTCAAAATCTCACTTCTCTACAACAAAATATAAGATATTTTACCTGCCTGTCCCAAAGTTGTGTTTGTTGTGGAAAAATCTCAAGACAACGACATCATCAATATACCAAGAAACATGTTCACACAAAAAACACTAGATGTGTGTGTGAGTAAGAACATCACTCCATCACCAAATTATAAAACACCCTCTGCTTTTTAGAAATCTTGATGTTACCATCAAAACGAATTTCATGCATTTCCTGTTTCAGACCTTGAATACATTTCTGGACAATGCACTGAGCTGCATTTGGTTGGAAAATGAGAAAATAGTAACAGTGATTTATTACAAGATGAGCAACATTCACATCAATACAGTCCATGACAAAATGAGAGTTTGTAGGATTCTAACAAGCTTTAAAGTCAATATTCAGAACGACCGCCGTTATTCTTCAACACAGACTGAACTCTCTTAGATAAGCTTTCTTAAATCGACTTGGTTTTCAGAATGAACCACCTGTCATTGTAATCATTGCTGTTAATGTTATGAATAGTATGAATAATGGATGAATATTAAACACAGCAACAGCATTCACACATTATCATTTAAACCATTCTGTTCTGGTTTACCAGTAATACTCAACCAGTGGAAAAGCAGGACAGAGATGAAAGTGACAATTCTTGTCTTTGTGAGGTCACAGCACAGCACACAGTGAACCACAATGAAATTGGACCTCTGCATTTAACCCATGCACACAAACACCGTGCAGCAGTGAGCAGCTTTTGAAAGTGCCCAGTGACCCTAACCACTAGGCCACCACTGCCTCCTTTTTTCTTTTTTTCTTTTTTTACATTTTATGCTGCTCTTATATATCTCATTCCAGAAATGGGATTTTGATGTTGTAAGTTGTTGTTTGACCAGATTTTCATGAGGATTTAAGAAGAAGGGATCCCACAGTGTCCGCTCAGAGCTCAGTGCTCTCTCTGTAACACTCAGTAAAGTGAGCTCTGCTGATGAAGCTGTTAATATGAGTCTGATGTTCTTCTGTGTGATTCACTCACTGTATGTAGTTCTGGAGTTTTACTCTGTCTGGTCTGAACTGATTCTTCATCTCCAGCTGTGCACAGACCTTTTTCATTCATTCTGTCTTTGATCCAGTTTATATTTCATATTCATTCATCATGTCCTCTGTTTCTGTCCCTGCTTTAGTGCTGACCGTCCTCATCCGCTGTGGAGGAACTCAAGGTGAAGTGTTCGCTCATACACACACCAGATCATTTCATTTTCATTCAGACTGATCTGCATGTGCAATTTAAATTTAATATTTAATACATTACTCTGTAAAGTTTCCCAAACCAGTCAAATCACAGTTGTTAGCATTTTGAGACATTATCAGTTTAGTATCTAATTATCATCAGCATCAGCTTTATTCTGTAAAAAAAAAACAAAAAACTACATAACGTCTTCATTGTATTTTCCTGTTCTTTGAATGAAACTGCATCAGACTTTCACAGAGAGGAGTAATTGATGATTTAAAAATGATTTTTTTTTTAGTCAGTATAAATTTATTTGAAAAGAAATAATAAATAAACAAATAATCTCTTCAGTATTCATTCACCACACTATCACTTCAGTGCAAATGTGAACAGATGTTTAGTTTGTGTGTTCATTAAGGAAAGTGACTCTAGATGAAGGGAACTTTTGAAGCAAACACAGCAAAAATAACAGTTCTCTTTAAAAGTATAAGAAATGCATTTATATACACATACAATATTTATTTAATAAACTGCGAATATAATGCTAAATAAGCAATACAAACATATACATTCAATGTACGAAATAAAAATTTGAAATAAAAGAAATAAAAATTTACAGTGATGTTCAGTGAAGTTACTGCAGCAGTTTGTGTTTTGTCTTCTGTTGCTGCAGTATTGCTTTTCATATAGTTTCTTAACTTTTATTTTTCCTTTTATTTTTGATAAATAAAATGGGGACGATAAATAAAGTATATTTAATTTTTTTATAAAAATGAAACAAAGGTCAGTTGAAGGCAAAGTATTAAAATGCTACACAAAGTCATAAAATGTTATAAATGTATCTCTCATTGTGGTGGACGCTCTATTGGAGGTCTTGCTGTCGCATAAAATATATTCCGTTACCAACAACTAATTTCTTTATTAATTAGTTTACAGAGGAAATCAGTCTGGTGTGTGTGCGGCTGTTTGATGGAACACAAAGTGACTGAGCTGTATTTGAAACATGTTCTCCTTCCTCAGAGGCAGGATCGCTCCTCTCGCTCTGGGGACTGATTATGTAGCAAAACAGCTCAGTAATGAAACTGTTCTGGTCCAAAGCAACAGAGTGGATGATGTGTTTTTCTTTATTTATTTTAGTGGATATAAAAACATCTTGTTGAGAAAACATTTCTCATGTAAAACACACACTGTTTAAACTATTTACTGATTTTACATTTAAGAGGAAAAAATAAAACATAAGAAATGCAAAAGTTAAAAATTATCACTACAGATTTTAACAGATGTGTAATTTGTATGTTCATTAATAGAATTAACTCAAACTATCTAAACTGATATATAAACTGATATTCTTCCTACAGATTTACCCAAACCTACACTGAGAGCGGAACCAGAGGGAACTGTGTTCACTGGAGAGTCCGTCACTCTGAAGTGTAAGATTAACCCTCAGGATGGATGGACATTTCAGTGGGAGAAACAGAATAAACAGAGTGGATGGACTCCAGTGTCTCAGTCTGAGTATCACACTGTAAACAGAGACACTCTCACCATCAGAGGAGCTTCTGAGAATAATGGAGATCAGTATCGGTGTAGAGGAGAGAGACGAAACAGACCAACATCATCACAGTCCAGTAACACTGTTACACTCACTGTAAAAGGTGAGTTCATTTCTATCATTTCTACTAAAAATTGATCTATCACTATTGATACAAATGTAGTGTGTGTGTGTTCGTGTGTGAGTGTGTGTGTGTGTGTGTGTGTGTGTGTGTGTGTTCCATGTACAGAAACTGTACAAGACTACATGTTCCAACTGTTTTAAAGGCACTATTGCTGTGTGTCTATCAGACAGTCATGTAGCGGCTCCTTGCTGTACTGACATTAAAATGAGGGAGCAACCCTGAGTTTGTTCATCAGACAATATCCTACTGTCTCTGTTTAGTTTCCTTTTTCTTCTGAAATGTGTTTGATTCCCAGTTTAAACATCCCTCACCTTATAGTTCAGTGAAGTGCTGCCCCCTTGTGGTGAAGGTCTAGATGGGTTTTGTTGAACTGAGAAGCCAAGAACATTCAGATATAATAAAGTGATTTTTTATACAAAAACAATTATTTAATTAAATTATTTTATTTTATTTTATATTTTAAACAAACTCAAATTTATATTCTCTTTCCTGGTTTCACAAACACAAAAACACAAATACAAAATACACTCAATACACTGAAACACAAAATAACTAATTAAATAATGAATTAAAGTGAAAATGACAACACTTGTCATTTCGAGGTCACAGCACAAGTGAACCACAATGAAATTGGACCTCTGCATTTAACCCATGCACTCAAACACCGTGCAGCAGTGGGCAGCTGTTGAAAGTGCCCGGGGAGCAGTGATGGGGACAGTACCTTGCTCAAGGGTACCTCAGGGCAACTTACTTGTGAGGGAATCAAACCGAAAATCTTCTGATGCAGGGGCAACTCCCGAACCACTAGGCCACCACTGCCCCGGTGGCTTATAGTCCATCTATCCATCCATCCAGTGCACACAGGGCGAGAACAGGGGACGCACCCTGGACAGGTCGCCAGCCCATCGCAGGGAGGAGCGGGACAGGGACGGCACCTTGCTCAAGGGTACCTCAGGGCAACCTATTGGGAAGGGGTTTGAACCCCTGATCACGTGGCCAACACCCTAACCACTAGGCCACCATTGCCCCTTGGCTTATAATTAAATAACTTATTTAATTATAAGTCTAATTTCTTTAGTGTTCAGATCATTTAAAATGTGGCCCCAATTTCTGCATTTTAAACATTGTGGTTAACTGCTTACAGAACAACTAAATACTCAAAAACGTGTTAATCATATTTCCATGAATTCTAGTCAAAACTAAATGATCTTTTCATAGTGTTGAGTAAAAAACATTAACAACAGAAAATGAAAGTCCTAAAAATTAACTCAGCCAGTCACACTCATGCAGACCTGCTGCTTGTGTGTTCTGTGAGCTGAAACTGTGGGGCTCCTTCACTCTGTTGATCAGAAAGGAAAACAGGTCTCACTCAGAGTGGAGAATCACTGGAAGTCTGTAGTGTCTGAACCCTGTTTCCTCCTCACTGTGTGAACCAGTGGTGTTTCACTGAATTAGTGAACTAACAAACACCCAGTACAGTCCAGAAGATTTAACTCTCACCACAATTTATAATGTTGATAATGATGGTGGACAATAAAACACCACGTCCTCACTGAAGACAGTTTTCAGAGAGTCTGACCTTCCAGCATAATAATAATAATAATAATGATGATGATGGTGATGATGATGATGGCGATTATAATATTAATAATAATAATAATATTGATGATGATGATGACGATAATTATCTAATAGATAATACTAATTTAATTATAACATGATTTATATGTTTTGTTGTAAGTAAATGTTTTATTTACTAAGTGTGTGTGTGTGTGTGTGTGTGTGTGAAAGAGAAGAGAGAGACGAACTTGAATGTATGGAGTGATGTACAGAAAACAGATTTCAATTTTGACCTTAATTGAAATATTTCTATTAAAGAGGTTTAATGTTAATGTCAGTGAACTGGACTTTCTAATGTCATGAGAACTGAGTAGCGCCTCTTGGACTCTTATACATCCCTTTTTGGTGCGGCATGGTACAGTCTGCCTCACCGTCTGCTGTTTAACTACAGTTTTCTGTCCGATCAGCAAGACTGAATATATCACACATTCATTAAAGATGGTAGACAAACTGTGTGAAGTCAGGGTTTATAATAAACATGTCTACAAACATTATATTGGTGACATACAAAGAGACAGAAACAGACACGTGCCAAATGCAGACATCAATCCATTGTGTGAGGGAAGCGCAGTCCAGTGTGTGTGAGGGACAGTGTTGGAGATATAGTGTGTGTGAGGGACAGTGTGTGTGAGTTAAGAGAGAAAAGGAAACAATGATTGTTTTCTGTTGGAGTGTGAATAATGATGCATTTTGTTCCTTTTTCTATAAAAGTGATCTTTCTAATTGAATTAATCCAGAGTGTAAATCTGAGCGTTTTCTAATAAAACACAGCAATAATCAGCTCCTCCAGCCCGTCTGAGACCAGCAGACACAGACAGACAGCAGAGAATCACTGTGTTCACTTTCTTCTGTAGATCTGTCCAGATCTCCACTGACTGTAGAACCACACACATGTTCTTTCACTCCTTTCTTTCACTCTCCTACACAGTTTCTGTACCAGGAACAGTTAAATATGTAACACTGAAGTTTCTTCGTTATTGAAAAAGTTGATACACTCACAGAAAACAACAACAAAACATGTTTCTTCTTTTAACAGAGAAACCAACACCTGAAGTGAAGATAAAACCTGAACATCCATTCACAGGAGAGACCGTCACTCTCAGCTGTGAGATACAGAGAATAGAAGGCATTGAGTGGAGCTACAGCTGGTTTAAGGATAATTATTATTATTATCCTCCTGGTCCTGTCAGTGATAAACAGGATGATATGATCAATTCTGTTCAGGACGCTCATAGTGGTAAATACACCTGCAGAGGAACAGTGACAGGAAGTTCACGCTACACACACACCAGTGCTGCTGTTACACTGAGTGTATCAGGTGAGTGTGATCATCTCTTCAGTGTTCATTCAGCTCAGAATCACATCAGTACAGATGTGAACAGATGTTTAGTTTGTTTGTTCAATGATATAAATGACTAGATGATGACGGATGATTGTTACTTTATTTATTCTGAATTAATTTCCAACAAAAATAAATGTTTTCTAAAAAACTACAGGAAATATAGAAACTATACAACAATAAAATGTTAATGTAATAAAATATCATTAAAATCTGATTAAAATAAACCCCACAAAACCCACAAATCGATACAAAAAAGAAAGGATGTGACAAAGCACAGGAAGAGATAGAAAGTTTAAAAAGCAGTGAAGGGAAGTGAAGATAGTTTAGCAGTGGGTGTTTTTTTTCTTCTACAGTTACAGTGTTGCTTTTCGTGTCACTTTTAGCTTTTAGATTATTTATTTTTTAAAGATGCTTCATATTTTAAGACAATAAATCAAAGGCTTGTTTAAAATAAGGTGTTAAAATCTTTAAGATTAAGATTATAAAGGATTAAGCGTAATCTCTTACTCTGAATGAAACGCTATGAGAGGTGTTGGTTTTGATTAAAAAAAGGTAATACATTAAAAACAGGAAAAAAAATATTATTTGTCTTTATTTATAAGTTAGTGTTTAAACCTCCCTGCGATGGGCTGGCGACCTGTCCAGGGTGTGTCCCCTGTCCTTCGCCCTGTGTGAGCTGGGATGGACTCCAGCACTTCCCCGCGACCCCACTTGGGACAAAGCAGCAGCAAATGACGACTGACTGACTGACTGACTGACTGACTGACTGACTGTTTAAACCTGAAGATGTGCAGCAGTTTAGGAGACACTGAAAAGTTGTTCAGTCTCGCTCTGCTCTGCTCACATTTACCATCAGAGCTGTCGTGTAGTACGTTGTTCCAGGAGCTCACACCAATCACACACAAGAACCAGCAGAGGAGGAGAGATGAAGGAGTTTAGATGAAGGAGTAGAGATGAAGGTGTAGACATGAAGGTGTTGAGATGAAGGAGTAGAGATGAAGGTGAAGACATGAAGGTGTAGAGATGGAAGAGTAGAAATTAAAGTGAATGTCATTAATGTTTAGATACTTCAGTCTCATGACTAATTCAGTATCAGCAGCTTGTTTAGAAGTATTTACGCTGTAATTAAACATTTTATATGAATAGTCCCACCTTGTTCAAGTACAGTTGTGCACAGAACAGCTGATATAACTGATTTAAATGATCCTCTGGTTTTGGGTTTTGGTTGAAGTAAATGACCTAATGTATTTATGCAGCAATGTGTGTTTGAGTTTTGTTTCTGTAGCAGTTGCTAACTTCGCAAACATTAAATAATTCATTCAGATCTGCATGTATAATATTTAAACCTTACACTTAACCAGTGATCATGTGCAGGCTAATCACAAGTGTCAGCACATTTATAACATTATGAGATCAGTGTATTTCATACATGAAGATCATCTAGTCATTGTTTAGTTGATGGAATCAATAAAAGATGAGTTTCACTCCTTTCCTACACATTCTTACACTTTACCTGTCAATCAATAACAGAATCATTATCAACTGAGAAATGTTCACACACACACACACACACACAAAACAACAACTAAAAGCTTTTCTTCTTTTAACAGAGAGACCAACACCTGTTGTGAAGATAAAACCTGAACATGCATTCAGAGGAGAGACCGTCACTCTCAGCTGTGAGATACAGAGAATAGAAGGCATTAAGTGGAGCTACAGCTAGTTTAAGGAGGGATCATCCAGTTCTGTAAGTGATAAACAGGATTATATAATCCGTTCTGTTCAGATCTCTCACAGTGGTAAATACACCTGCAGAGGAACAGTGACAGGAAGTTCACGCTACACACACACCAGTGCTGCTGTTCCACTGACTGTATCAGGTGAGTGTGATCATCTCTTCAGTGTTCATTCAGCTCAGTATCACAGCAGTACAGATGTGAACAGATGTTTAGTTTGTGTGATCATTACTGGAAGTGACTGTAAAAGCTCTTCATCTGCACTGCTGTTCTTCTTTCTGTAGATCTGCTCAGAGCTTCACTGATTGTAAAACCAGAGTCTCTTTCAGGTTCAGTCTAGACCAGGGGTTGGCAACCTGCGGCTCTGGAGCTGCATGCGGCACTTTCATCCTTACGTTTTGGCTCCCTGTGGCTTTGGAAAATAAAGAAATAAAAATTTAAGTGTATTATATTTTTTATTCGTTGTTTTTTTATGTAATTTGAAATTTGAAGATTTAGATTTTGTAACATTAAAATATAACATGTTTAAAACCACGCACTGCGTCCGTATATGGGACGAAAACAAGTTCAAATCAGAAACACACACTTTACGTGATTGGAGATTTTCACGGCAATCTTTTTTCTTTAGCCAATAGCTGAGGGTCTTATGGTTTCAAAGCGCCCTCCCGCAAGTTTCTGGAACATTCTGAGGTAGAGATACGGTCAAAAATGTGCAAGGTCGGCCTTGGCCCAGCTTTTGACTGGCCAGCTTTGACGGACAATCTTCAATTCAATTCAATTCAATTTATTCTTGTATAGCGCCTTTTACAACAAAGTTGCCCCAAGGCACTTTACATTGGTGGTAGTAATAGATGTTAAAGCCGGACGACTACGAAGGAGAGGAACCAAAAACTCCACTGTGTGGAGAAAAAAAAAACCTCTGAGGGTCCAAGGTCAACCGGCTACCCAACCCCCTTGGGTATACTAACAGTAAAAAAGTTAATTTGGTTTTAAACTCCAGGATCAGTGAGAATCTTCTTTTTCTTTAGGCTGCTCCTGTTTAGGGGTCCCCACAGCGGATCAACTGTCTCCATTTCTTCCGGTCCTCTGCATCTTCCTGCTTCAAACCGACCACCTGCATATCCTCTCTCACCATGTCCATAAACCTCCTCTTTGGTCTTCCTCTTCTCCTCTTTCCTGGCAGCTCCATCTTCAACATCCTCCTTCCAATATAATCCTCGTCTCTCCTCTGCACATGTCCAAACCAATGCAACCTTGCTTCTCTAACTTTGTCTCCAAGATGTCTAACCTGAGCTGTCCCTCTAATACACTCATTTCTAATCCTGTCCATCATCGTCACACCCAACTAAAATCTCAGCATCTTTAACTCTGACACCTCCAGCTCCGCCTCCTGCCCTTTCGTCAGTGCCACCGTCTCCAACCCATACAACATAGCAGCTCTCACTACTGTCCTGTAAAGTTTCCCTTTTACTCTAGCTGGTACGCATCTGTCACAAATCACTCCAGCCAGTCTTCTCCACCCATTCCAACCATTTTGGCAGTAACTTTATTCTGCATTGTTGATGTTTATTTTTAGTCCTACAATCATGATGATTTATAGAAGTGTTGTTTCTCCATCACTGATTCCTAATGTACTGTCTGTTTAGAACAGTATATATAGTGGATAGTGAACCAGTAAACTAGTGGATGATTTCACAGTTAAATATTCAGAGCCCAGCCCTGGTTTACAGAGCATTATGGGTAATAATATAGTGCACTGTACAGGAAATCTGAATTATCCCCTGAGACTGAAACGCTGAGTAGAAAACTAATTGGTGAGATTGGAGTGAATTCAGACACAGAGAGTGTCTCAGATAGTGTCTCATGTTCTTTATGTCCTCTTGTCGCCCGGGAGGGGATCTGGACTCCTATGTCTCCTCCTGTTATCCTGCAGGAACGACTGGACTTTTATTTTATATAATAAATAAACACAGATGTGTCTGTGCTTAAATAAGCAGCTTCATTAAAAAATTGAAGAACGGTCCGTTCAAAATACCTCATTAAGATGTTTGTGTGCTGTGATGGTATATATAATATATAATCCTGTTCATTCTGGTATCTTCTGGTTTCTACCCGACTTCACTGGCTGCCCAAATCATATCGTATTCAGTACAAGCTGCTTCTCATCACATTTAAACCTCTTCATGGAGCTGCCCCTCCATACCTCACTGAATTAGTCCATTCACACAGTCCCACCAGTTCACTGAGCTCTTCTGGTACCCGTTTACTGACAGGTCCTACATTCAGGTTAGCTACCATGGGTGGTAGATCATTTAGTGTCACTGCCCCCAAACTCTGGAATCCCTTCCCTCAAAACTTACACCTAACATCCTTTCTGTCTCTCGTTAAAACTCAAATTAAAAACTGAGTTCTCTTCAGTCTGTGCTTTTCCACTGCTACCACACTGCTGCTCAAAAGTTACAAAAAGATTTTATTAAGTTGTAATGCATACTCAACAGCTGTTCAACTTTGTGGCTCTTTCATCCTGTTAGTGCTGAAAGCTGTAATTTTCATTAGTATTATCTGTAAATAGTGAAAAAAAAAAAGAATGTCTTTGGTCTGTTTTTCAGGAGCATCTTCTCCAGTATCTCTGATCATCAGTCCCAGCAGAACTCAACACTTTAGTGGAGACTCTCTCTCACTGATCTGTGAGGGACAGAGAGACTCTACTGGATGGAGAGTGAGACGATACACACACAGTGAGAAGGTGTCAGATTGTTCATCAGCCTGGGGATCAGTTACAGGATCTACATGCAACATCAGCTCCCTCAACACACCCCACACTGGAGTGTACTGGTGTGAGTCTGAATCTGGAGAGAGCAGCAGTCCTGTCAACATCACAGTACACAGTGAGTCTACACTGATATTATCACTGATAAATGTCTAAAATAAACAAGCAGAGAGAGAACATTTCTAACAGAACTCATATCTACATTTAATCAGATGCAGTTAAAACACCTGAACATTAAGATCTCATCATAGTTAAAATAGTGAAGCAAATGCATGTTGATAAAATCAACTTAAAACTTGTTTCTACTGAAACCTCCATCAAACAAGTGAAAATGCAAGAAGAAATGGTCTCCACCCCACATTTACACACTTTCAATACTGTGTTCACTGTCTGTGTGATCTTTCTCTTTCCTGTAGGTGGTTCTGTGATTCTGGAGAGTCCTGTCCATCCTGTGACTGAGGGAGATCCTCTGACTCTGAGGTGTTTATATCGCAACCCAAAGCCCTCAAACCTCACAGCTGATTTCTATAAAGATGGATCATTACTCCAGACCCAGACTACAGGAGAGATGATCATCCGTACTGTCTCAGAGTCAGATGAAGGTCTCTACCACTGTAAACACCCAGAGAGAGGAGAGTCACCAAAGAGCTGGATCTCAGTGAAGAGTGAGAAAATCAATTTAATTAAATTTTATTCATTTTATTCTGCATTACTGTAATGTTGAAGAACATTAAGTGTTTAAATTCAAATCTATGTCCTCTTTCTGTCTTAGCTTCTAGTAATTTAACAGTTATATTGGTCGTGGCACTGAGTTTAATTCTACTCCTCATCATCATCATCATCATACTGAGCAGATTTTTGTGCTGCAAGAAGAACAAAGGTTTGGAAACTTTTCTGTAAGATCAGTTCATGCAGACGGCGGTCTTTTGTGAATTATATATTATATCATGGCCATTATATCATGGTTAAATAACTGCACTTAATTTAAAAAATAATGATTAAACTGCTATGATTGAAACTTGAACCTGTTTTACTGCTGAGGTGCAGGATGTTTATCTTCCTCTACTGGAATCCAGCAGAACACCAATCAGACATCAGACCAGAGCCAGAATTCAGTTTACACTGCACTGCAGGCTGGTCAGTTCACCTGGTCACTTCACCTGAAACTCATTTTATTTATTTTTTTATTTACTTATTTACTGTTTAGAAAAGGTTCTGTGCTGCAAGTCTGTTTTAAGCAGACACTGACATGTTACATTAGCATAACACCTCCAGTACAAAACAAAAGAAGAAACAAAAAATCTTTGCAAACCGACTGTGGTAAGAGGTATGAAGTGAAAGTGACGATTCTTGTCATTGTGAAACGCAGTACAGCACAACACATTGAAATTCAGCCTCTGCGTTTCGCCCATACACACAGCAGGGGGCAGCTATTGAAAGTGCCCAGGGAGCAGTGACTGGGACGGTACCTTGCTCAAGGGTACCTCAGGGCAACCCACTGGTGAGGGAATCAAACCCACAATCTTCCGATCTGGGGGCAACTCCCTGACCACTAGGCTACCGCTGCCCATCATTGGTATTGTTTGTAAATTAGAAGATGTACTAGAGTAATTATTTTCTATTAAAGATTCACACTTTCTCATTTCACATTTTTATCGAAAGCTATTTACAAGTGAGGAAAATAGTTAAGCTACAGTGCAGTAAGAACTGAGCAGTGAGCATTTAGTGCTACATAATGTAAAGAAAATAAAATGAAAAATGGAAAAGAACAGTGAATGCATGGAGCAGCTGAAGTGGTGAGTAAGAAGTGAACAGTGAGGGTTAGTCATGTTAGTGTGTTAGAGAGGGAGACACTGTCTGGTAGCTTGTTCCACCATTAGGGAACCAAGAAAGAAAACATTCACAATTTAGAAATTTGTAGCTGGGGCTGGATGTACATTAATAATAATAATAATAATGGTGGTGGTGGTCTAGTGGTAGGATACTTGCCTATGGATCTATGGCTCAAGAGGTCCCAGGTTCGAATCCCACCTCTAGCACTACCACCACTGGGTTCCTGAGCAAGACCCTTAACCCTGAGTGTCTCCAGGGGGACTGTCCATGGACATGGAAGTCGCTCTGGATAAGATGCCGTAAATGTAATAATAATAATAATAATAATAATAATAATCATGTAAAAACTGAGGGACACTAATCACAGAACTATGATCAAAACAGGAGTCTGGCTCCAAGGCAACATATATTGTATGAGTTTAGACTTTCAGACATTGACTGGATTAATGGCGGTAACAGAGGGGTTTATTTATGAGAAAGAACAGAAGAGATTTATACTGAACCAAAAATCATGTCAAAGCTTTGCAGAAAGTTATAGACTTTCTTTCACAGTTTCCTGACCAAAACCCCATCATTTATGTGGGTGTTTGAAGACTGGAATCCAGGAATTCCATCACATGACAGAATGTTCTTTGAAACTCTGTGAAATCATTCAGTGTTAAACTCACCTTGAACTCGTGGAATCCATGATGGGAGCAGTCCTTACAGCAAATCAGTTCTGAAATGCAGGCATTATTTCATTTATGTGTTGAACTGTATTTAATCTTCTCCACATCATTTTAAGATGCTTTTAGGATTTGTATCAAATGCTTATTAGAAGTACAGTATTATCATTGGTGTACCTGCATGTAAACAGTTTTTTAAAGTTTTTCTTGTCTCTTAGATACTAGAGCTGACCCCAGTGATGTGATCTATGCTGAAATTAAACTGATCTGAAAGCCAAGAAAGAAAAGACTGTTTAACGGTGAGGAAAAACATAATTACATGATCATTTTTATTTTTGCTATAATAGCGTCTGCTCAAAACTATAGCTTGAAGCTCCCTAACCATATACTCAGATTAGTGCACTTTCTTTAAATTTCTTCATTTCTGTTCAGGGAAACTCACTCTGGTTTGATTGCATTTGCCTTTATTAAAATAAAAGCTTTATAAAATGTCAAATACAATAATCTGTACCGAGGCTCTAATCTTGTAGGCTCATGAAGAAACCATCATGTTGTGGGAAGAAATACTGAAACAGTGCCATGGATGACCAAAGACCTGCTCTGACTTTAACACGAGTGAGAATAAGAAGTGTACGTTTGAGAGTGTTACTGTTACTGGAAAGTGTCGTTGCAGTATTAAAATCTGTTTTCCTGACACCTGATTGGAGCTTTGAAGGGTGCAGACAGAATAACATCAGGATGTGAACATATTTTGGACTGATCAGAATCTTTATCCAGTCTGTGTGTTCTGTCGTTTATTTGATGATTACGATGTGTTACAGGACATTTGTGTTAATGATCTGGAGTTTAGGATTTTGAATACTGAGTGTT
Source organism: Hepsetus odoe (assembly GCA_017165825.1). Taxonomy (NCBI): domain Eukaryota; kingdom Metazoa; phylum Chordata; class Actinopteri; order Characiformes; family Hepsetidae; genus Hepsetus; species Hepsetus odoe. The sequence continues at coordinate 1,081,389 of CM029388.1, forward strand.
GAGTATCCCAACACGCTGCTTTAAACAGTCAGAGGCTGTAATGTCAGGTGGCAGGTGTTGGGTGCTCTTTGGCTATTCGGTTAATGAGTAATAATTAGATTTTTTAAAAACTTTTTACAATTAACATTATTTGTTAGTATATAAGGCATCATTTACCAACAAAGACATCCATCATTATTAAGAATAATGAATTCAATTTTTCAGTTACCACCACCTGTTAAATGAGGCTTCTGATTTTGTTAGTTAAATATAATTTAAATGATTTATCAATTTTGATTGAAAAGATTTATATGAGCTTTATATTAAATATGCTACATGAATATCAGCCTGTCACAATTATTTTATTTTAATATAATCATAATGTATTTTTTACATTTTCACTTTTTTCACTTTTTTATTATTCTTAGGCTTAACTCTGACATGTTTATCTTATTCTTATGCTAATATTCTATTGGCTATAAATATTTATACTGTTTTCTCATTCATGATGTACTGCAGCCCGTTTACTTACATTGTTGCTTTTCAAATTCAATGTTACTTTCACATTTATCAAAATAAAGCTTAGTTGATTTTTTTTTATAATTTAATTATCATAATCAGTCCTTTAATATGTAGTAAGTTTGTTTTTATTCAGTTTTAATGATTCCATCCATCCATCCATTATCTGCCGCTTGTCCCAAACGGGGTCGCGGGGGAGTGCCGGTGTCCAACCCAGCGCACACAGGGCGAGGACGGGGGACGCACCCTGGACAGGTCGCCAGCCCATCGCAGGGAGGAGCGGGACGGGGACGGCACCTTGCTCAAGGGTACCTCAGGGCAACCTATTGGGAAGGGGTTCGAACCCCCGATCATAGGGCCAATGCCCTAACCGCTAGGCCACCGCTGCCCCGTTTTAATGATTCCTGAATAACATAAATAAATAGTTTTATAATCATCTTTCCTGGTCTCTGTATTCAGATTTAACTGCTGATTTTGTTCAAACTGGTAAACATGAGCAGGCAGGCTGTAAGAAATATTCTTTATTGCTTATTGAAACCTGTTTATTCCATGATAACATTTAAGATTTTTCTTTCAATCATTTTTCTTCAGATAAAGGATAGATTTTTGTTTAGTTTGAGTTGAATGATCAAAAAGAGAGCCTGATGATGAACTCAGGACCAATCAGGACCACCTTCTTTTTCAATGAAGAAAAGTAAATGCACACTCAAATATAGAACTCTCCTGACTATTAGCACAGGGTGAAGAGCTCAGACATCCAGGAGGAGCTCACAGTAGAGCCGCTGCTCCACACAGTTAAAAAGAGGCAGCTGAGATGGTCTGGGTACCTTTTTTGGAAACCTCTCGGAGAGGATCCTTTACATCCATCTGTTTTATAATCTATATTTAACTAAAGAAAAGTCCTAAAGAGAACTGAGAGTTGTTGCATTGGAAAAGATTGGCAAGCAAACCGAAGTAGAGAGGAGTGCAAAAAGTTCTAACGCTGTCATGTAAGACCGTACAATCCTTACACTTGATTAAAGTGAGGTCTGTGGTCTGTAGATGACTCAGAACCAATAACTGAAGAATGTAGGCATGATGGTTGCGCAACCCACCCGTTTCTGAAAGCCCTACAGGCCTATGTCTGGGGCATGATGGGATACATTTTTAAAGGTATTTTTCTTCCAGCTCCCTCTTGGCAACATACTGCCTGTTCACTGTCCTCCTGACTTCCTCCTTTTACCTGTACTTCTGTCCATCTCTTTTAAAACAGCAGCAAATAATCACAAAATTCACTTTTACCACACCGTCCTGCTCGACCTCAACATTAACATCTCTAATTCTTTAGTCTTAGTTTTAACATCCCCCTTTTTAAACAACAAAAAAGTGCTGGTTATCTCATCTGTTTTATGTTGACTCTGCAAATTATAATAAGCTCAATAAATGAATCATAGCTTTAAAACACTAGCTCAGCTTTCGGGTTTTTAATGATGGCCAGTTGCCCATCCAGCTTGGTTGGCTTAGCACTGCTCTTAGTCCACCTATGCACTATCAACCAGGTACAAGTTAAATAGTTCTCCAGAATGTTATCATGCTAATGAAATCCAGGAAGGCCTGATTCTGGACGTTATATGAGTTATATGTGCAGCCCATGAATATCAGCTTATATAATAAGAATAATAGTTTACAGCTGTGTTGTGGACACTTTTTATTTGATACTATTTTCTATAATCAGAAGTTTTTATTCCGGTATAATTATAATGTATTCTGTGTGAGACCCCGTCCCGCCGCCAGGGGGCGTCAGAGCGCTGTGATTGGAGCAGAGAGTGCGACTGTAATGAGGAACATCTCCTACAGCGGTCACTCCCCCTTTATAACACCAACCAGACAGAAAGTTTCATTTTTTCAATATTGACCTTATTCATCAGCTTGATGCTTTTTGTCTTCTTATGCTTAAAAATATGTTATTGGTTATAATCTCATATGTAAAGTGAAAGTGACTATTTGTCATTGTGAAACTCTGCTTTTCATCAACTCACACCGTGTAGCAGGGGGCAGCTATTTAAAGCACCCGAGGAGCAGTGATGGGGACGGTACCTTGCTCAAGGATACCTCAGGGCAGCGGTCCCCAACCTTTTCTGCACCATGGACCCTGCCCTGGTGTGCGCTCTGTATTCTCATTCATGACTGAATTAATGATAATTCATGATTTTGTAATGTAGCACATTTCCTCACTTTTGTCCTTTTTAAATTCCATTTTAGTTCACGTTTATGGATTCAAAGCTTATTTGATAGTTACATATTTTAACTATAATTATCAAAACTTTATTTTGTCTTACATTTACGGCATTTTGCAGATGCACTTATCCAGAGCGACTTCCACGTCCTAATTACAGGGACGGTCCTCCTGGAGGAGCTCAGGGTTAAAGGTCTTGCTCAGGAACCCAGTGGTGGTAGTGCTGGAGGTGGGATTCCAACCTGCGACCTCTTGATCCATAAGTAAGTACCCTACAACTAGACCACCTCCACCACATTTGTGTTTTTTTATTTTTAATAATTCCTGGAATCAATATACATGTTTTGTAAACATCTGTGCTCTCTGTATTGAGCTTTAATCAGGTCCGATTTTGTGGTTTTATTAAAAAGTTAGAATTAAAGAATTTTTTTTTTCAAAGTTTAAATGGTTCTCTAATTATTCAGGATCTACACTTTCTTAATATCTAAGCAGATAATCCTGTTTGGGCTTTTATTTACAGATGATGTGCTTCCAATACCTGTTCTTAAATGATATATATATTAGCAGAGTTAGGCATTTTCAGATTTGGATGGAACTACAAATTATACCCAGTTTCCATTCCTAAATACCTTTAAGCCCATGGTGGGCTACAGATATCAAGGGGCAAGAAAAATCAAAGGCAGAGGTGATGAGCTGGGTTTCTAATTTATGGCTCAGTATAAATTAGCGCTGGTCTAGTGGTTAGGGAGTTACCCTGAATCGGAAGATTGTGGGTTTGATTCCTTCACCAGTAGGTTGCCCTCAGGTACCCTTGAGCAAGGTAATGTCACCATCACTGCTCCCTGGGTGCTTTCAAAAGCTACCCCCTGCTGCACGTGTGTGTATGGGTGAAACGCAGAGGTTGAATTTCGTTGTGTTGTGCTCTGCTGTGTTTCACAATGACAAGGGTATTCACTTTCACTTTCACTTATCCGGGTTTGGGAGCGGCACGAAGAAAACACTGGCTTGTGTCTCCCTAGTGGCCGGGTTATTGTATTTGTTTATTTATATTATTTATTTATTTGCATACTTGTTTGTATACATTGTAACACTGTAACCATAATGTTTCCAAATTCAGTTCACACACCTGGAGCTGCCTGTCCTGACTGTGAGGCCAGTTTCTGTCTCCCTCTGGGGGTGAAGTTGGGTCTAGCATTGGATTTAACCACAGACAAGGTGAGAGCTGACGTCATGAATCATAAGCTGTTAACCGCTTACAGGGAAACCTTTACGCACAAGTTCACACATTTACCTCAAACTGAATTCCAATCAGAGATATTGTTCCAGACATGAGCCAAATATAGCAGTGCTGACTTGTTCTCAACTATATTCTCATCATAAAGGGGACTTTCTGATTATGTAAGTGGTGAGAAAATTTTGAGGATAAAGAGGATAAATGATGTTGCTTAAAAAATAGGCTCTGATCCACTATGTGAAGACAGCAGGCATGACTGTTGTCAGTTTCTTAAAGTACTATTTGTCTACATTTCTCAAACGATGGCACACACTTACATCAAGTGCATATTCATCTTCTTCCTTAAAACAGTGATAAATAATTTGGAAAATTCACATTTTCCCTCTGTCTCTGCATTTTACCCATACACACCATGCAGCAGGGGGCAGCTATTTAAAGCGCATGAGGAGCAGTGATGGGGATGGTACCTTGCTCAAGGTTGCCTCAGAGCAACCTACTGGGCTGGGAATTGGGGCCAACGCTCTAACTCCTAGGCCACCGCTGCTCCAAAAAAGTTAACATTAAAAGGCAAAACACAAAAAGCTTTTAAAAGGAAATAAGAGTCTATGTTCATGACCAATCATATATTGTCAACAGCTAATTTTTTAAAAACTCATAAGAGGGTCTATGTTTGCCAGTGTGACGCCTGCAAGCATAGACTTTAACGTCAAGAGCTTAAATGAGAGGCTTGAGAGCGGCCAACCCTGCCTGATTAAAGAAATACAGCCTAGTCTTAACAAAGACTGGTTTACTAAACCTGCTTTTAGACCAGCTATACACCATCCACCTCACATGTACAAGTAACGTGGCAGCGGTGGCCTAGTGGTTAGGGTGTTGGCTGTATGATTGGAGGATTGGGGGTTCAAACCCCTTTACAATAGGTTGCCCTGAGGTACCCTTGCGCAAGGTGCTGTCACTGCTTCCTGGGCACTTTCAATAGCTGTATGAGTGTGCATGCATTAAATGCACCAATTTAGTTGTGGTTCATTGTCTGCTGTGCTTTGACCTTGCAATGACAAGGGTTGTCGCTTTTGCTTAAAGTACCTGCAGAATGTTAGCATGTTAAAGAAACCATAGGAAGGCCTGAATCTGACCTTGGAAAAAGGGTTCAGCTGCATTTCACTCACAGAGAAATCTCTGCAGCAGGTGGTTACACTCTTGATGACTCATTTGTGCTATTTTGGCTGAAATGAGCAAAAGAAGGTCGAAATATATTTTCTTAATTTTTAATTAAAACTTTCATAAGGTAAAATTTGAGACTTAAGGACTGACAGTTGTTTTTTTTGGGTTTTTTTGCTGTATTAAAAGCCCGAAATTAGGACTATCACACACCACCACAGACTCAAAACTGTGCAAGAACCTAACAAATAAAAAAAATAATAAATAAACCTAAATTCCACCTAACACAGGTTAACCTAACAGACCTGATTAATGAGGTTCTTTATCTCCCTCTAGTGGTGGATTGGGTATGACACCGAGATTAGTCACAGGTTAGGTGCTTGTCTGGTGGGCTAATTGAAGCAGAGCCATCAAAGCCCCACCTTGAAGGCTCTACACTAGATGTTGAAACATTGCATTCAGCCACAATAGAATTAATGAGGTCAGGTTCTGATGTTGGATGATAAACTTTGAATAATAAATCCTACTCCATCTCATCCTAATGGTACTGGACTGAGCTCATTTACTGCCCCAAAACCCAGTGCTTTTGAAAATAAATAAATAAATAAATAAATAAATTTATATATGTAATAATTTATATACATATATATATATAATAGCTGAGCTAAACCACAACAGCTAGTGTGCATGTTTAGCAAGAACTGAAAAAGGCACCCCGACCACAAATTTTCCCACAGTGTCATATGAACAGGACATTGTGGGCATTACTAAACGTTGCTCTGTGCTTCCTGTGGGGAACACTTTGAGAAATGTATCATCTATAAATCTTCAACTTTTTGCGTTTTATACAATAAAAGAGACAGTTTCCCTTAAGCAGTATGAAATGAAAACGGACCTCTGGATCAAGAGGCCACAGGTTCGAATCCCACTTCTAGCACTACCACCACTGCGTCCCTGAGCAAGACCCTTAACCCTGAATTGCTTCAAGGCGACTGTCCCTGTAATTAGGACAACAAAGTCGCACAAATCAGTCTGCTAAATGTGAAGAGCGGGTCCAGGTGTATAGCCTGGACCCGGTCCCTTGCTGGTCCATGACTTGAACCCACAACTTCTTACTGTAGGGCCTAGTCCCTAACACTAGACTTACTTTGAACCTAGACTTACTTAGACTTACTATGCATGACTTACTAATTTAGTATTTAGTACAAGAACAAGACATCATGCAAAGTGCATTAGGCCCCCAACTGTGACTTTTTAGCTGTCTAATAACTGCCTTCACTTAACGTCTCTTTCCCCATTTGAGCAAGATGCTAAAAGTAAATCCTGAGTATGTGCTGACAACGCCGTTAAAGTCAGCCTCTTATTCAGAATTTCCGTTCCACTTTAACGCAGCAGCTACATATTTTCAACACTCACATGTGTTGTGCAATATAACTGTCGCGTAACAGAATATTCTTATCAGTTTCCATCTGGAAGTAGAACAACCACTAGACTCAACCTTTTCAACTTAAATAGTTTTTTTTGTTGTTGATGTTGTTGTTTTTTTTTTTTTTTGTAAAAATTAAAAGTTAAATAAATTCATTTATTTTCTCAATAAATATATATATTGAATAGTTTAAACAATCAATGTAGTGATTTAGATTATGGCAGAAAGGCAGAAAGGAAAAAAATCTCCTTAACTCATCTGTGTTTTGGCCAAAGCCTCAGTTAAAAGCTATGCTACTTCTTACTTACTTAAACATAATTTATTACAGAAGAAGTGTGTGTTCTCTGGCTGAAGAGAGCTCAGCGCACAGAGGTGCTGTGGGCTCAATTCTTATCACTTGGAAAGAAAAAAAGAAAAAGTGGTGGATGACATAAATTGATAGAAAAAAAGATCACATTGCACTGCACTAATTTAAATTCTACAAGACTAAATATACTGCCTTTGAAGTGAAAAAGAAAAGTGAAAGTGACAACCCTTGTCATTGCGATGTCACAGCACAGCACACATTGAACCGCAACAAAATTGGACCTCTGCATTTAACCCATGCACACAAACACCGTGCAGCAGTGGGCAGCTATTGAAAGCACCCAGGGAGCAGTGACAGGGACGGTACTTTGCTCACGGGTACCTCAGGGCAACCTACTGGTGAGGGAATTGAACCCACAATCTTCCGATGAGCGGGCAACTCCCTAACCACTAGGCCACCGCTGCCCCAAAAAGGTTCACTCCTTCAAGCCGTAAAGAAACATGCAGCCAGTCAGTGGGATATCCCAAAGGACTCAGATAAGCACATTTGAACATTATGCGATGTAATTTGTCATGATGTTAATATAGACCTGCTATGTAAAGGTAGGGAACAAAAATGTTAATAATGGTGAACAGAGGAAAATGGAAAACCTGAACTTAATGATCTTTCTGATGGAGATTCTTTATTTTTATTTATATATTTAAATGTTTTCAAGAGCCTGGCAAGAGGGGTTGGGTTATAAAAGAATAAACGCAAATGGAAAAGTGGAAAAAACACACACACATACTGAAAGCAGAGTTTATCTATAATCTATATATTCTATCCATCATTCTGGAAAGCAGTTGCAGCAGATGTGTCTGTTAGTGTGTGCAGTCAGACCTGGCAGGATATTTATAAACATCATCAGCAAGCCTTATTAACAGCAGAAGCTACACTGCATCCTGAGCTTAGCGATCAAGCCATCGAGGGTGTACCAAAGATAGCAGAAGATTAATATCACTGGGTCTTGCTTAAACTGAACTTTGACAACAGTATTAAAAGCAGCTGGGGGCTGGTTTTAAATTGAGAACATATGGTCCCAAATATTTTCAACAAGCTCATTCTCCATCATGTTCAAAGCCTTTTAATGGTGTTTCTTACGGTTCTCACCCAGTTTCTCATCAGCGGGCTGTCTCAATCAACCTTCAAGCACAGTGATGTTTAGATGACAAGAAGACTGACATGCCACAGACACAGACCACAGACAGGCCATGTTCATGCAGACATGATTTTATCAGTCTGATATTTCAAGCAAAATGTATGTGGGTGCAATAACAAGTAGATTAATATAGAAATGATAATACATGTTAATCAGTATGACGAATATCCAGGTGGTGGTGCCTCAAGGAGCCTCAAAAGAATCACCAGATTATCAAATTCAGGGACACTGAAATCAGCTAAACCAATTCTACCTTCAGAAGAACGTCCAAGCCTTACGACAACAGGTCAAGTCAATTTGATTTATATTGCACTTTTTTCTACTGGCTCTGTAACAGATCAGCTGATGAATCTGGATCTGAGCTCTTAGAAACCAAGCTGAAAGTGAAAGAGGCAAAGAAAAACTGCAGAACTCAAGGAAGAAACTGTGGGAGGAACCCATTATAGTCTGAAGTTAAGAGTTCATTAAGAAGTTTTCATTCAAATAGTAGCTGTTCGGTTTGAGTGGGAGAGTGTGATTTTTAGTTAGCTGTGGTTAGTGGGCAGCAGAACATGCAGGTGATCCATTACATCGTAACTGCTCTGGAGTATGAGTGGGAAGAAGAGTATGACAATGACATACCTGGCTAAAAAGGACAGAGGTGAGTGTGGTACAGACATGAGAGCACCCTGAAACCCTGGCGTCCCCCAACTCTTCGGAAAAATTAACCTGATGACAGCACTAACATCCCAATTAACTAGAGACTACTAGAGATGAGGTTCTTTGTATGAAAAGATTTTTCTGTTTTTTACTCTGGAAACTAGCAAATACCGAGCACCTCGGGACCAAAGTGTGTTTAAATTTGAGATGATGTTTCAGATGTTCAAAAACCACAGTGGAAGCTGGCTGATCCTTGAGTGTTATAAGAGCCACAACGACCTTTGTAGAGAACTTCATACAGAAAGTAAAAGCTATTAACAGGAAGCAAATGCTCTAGTTTCTGATTGTTGGCCTAACGTCTGTGGTGAAAGTAGCAAAAGGAAAGGGAGTTTATAAGGACTAAGGGAAGTGAGCCTGAACAGTTGGGCCACTTAAGGGAGCTCATCGTGCCACATTTTGTGTTATGAGGTCAGTAACGTAGAGTGTCCAGTAAGGAACTGCAAATATAATTAATTGATTACATCTGCAGTGCATCGTGTGAAAAAAGCAGTTTTGGGGAAATCTGAGTCTAAACCCCTGGTGATCAGACCAAGAGCAAAAGCAGCGAGACAACAACCAGGAGGATGTAACTCAGAGAGAATGCAAGACTTAGGATTTGAACCTATTTTCATCTGGTCAACACTCGCCTAGAAGACAAAAAAAAATGGAGACATCACATTTGTACGTAACATTTTATTTAGAATGAAGTGAGCTATGAAAAAATTCCTACACTGAAATGACCTTGTTTTCTAAACTTCCAGACTGAATTTAAAAGCTATGTTAGTCAGGCTTATTTTAAATACAGTAGCATAAGCATGCCGCAGTTTCTAATAATGGTCAGCTTTTCCCGGCACAGAGACAACGTAGGTAAGTATCACTTCCTCCTTTGGCCAGCTCAGTTCATACAGAGTACCAAGGAATCACAAAATGCATTTAACAAGAATTCTCTTTTTTTCTTGAATGGAACCAGGTTTTCCACTTTTATACCCATGCTTCAGTGCATGTTTGCTTTCAAACCCACAACCCCCCAAGCTCACCTTCCCCATATGCGCATGTGGTTTTTGAAGAAACAGTGTGAAACCTTCAGCACTTGATGCTTTATGACCATGTATGTCTTCCAACCGCCTACAACAGGAGATGACACAGCAGCCCACTGTGCTTCAACTGTCCATTGTCTTCGGATCTTTACCCAAAGAACCATTTTGTACAGATCAGTGCAGAGTTTTGCTCTGAAGCACAAAAGGATGGTTCTGCACAATCTCCTAATTTATCTGACCACTCTTTTCACCGATGATCTAAGGCAGAGTTACTGGCAGTTCAAGAGGAAGGCCAGCAGAATGTCCTGTCAATGAGTCATTTCAAAACCAATCAGAAACCAGAGAGAAAATGTAAAAGTTGGTGATGCCATGTCGATGTCAGTGAACTTAATTTATTGCATATAAGCTTGCATGAGAGAAAATCCATCCATCAGTGTAAAAACGACTGTGGTTTAGTTCAGTTTTGTATTGTGAAGTATATTAAACAGTGAGACTCGTCTTAACCACAGCAGGCGCAGAAATAGAATGCAAGTTGCAAGAAGTGAGAAAGCCCCTTAACCACACCATAATGCGAAAATGACCTTATATATCACTCGCTGAAGTTCTGTAGAGCTCATTACTAAGAGCTGCTCCCCCCCCCCCCCCCCGCTCTAAATGTTTTAGATTTTGTGACAACAGACCAACAGTGTGTGAGGAAGTGTTTTTTTTTTTTTCTCTCTCTAGCCCCCCTTCTCGTGTGTTGACTCAGTTTCAGTCTGAGGTTAAGCTAGACGAACCAACAAGTCATCAACAGCAATGAGAACCTGTTACGGACGCTCCGTTTTAACCTCTGGATCTGTGCTGCTTGTACTCTGTTATGGTATGTACCTAAATTAATACAGTACTTTCCTTTGTTTAGTATGCCCTTTTTAAATTGAGATAAAAAGTGGACTTCCTTATTCTTAGTTGGGGAGTCAAATGCAAGTGGTGTCAGAAAGCCTGTCAAAAATGATTAATGGCTACTTTGTATTTTACCTGATTCTATTCTGATTCATGAAATATTGCAAAAAAAACCAAAAAACACTCTCTTCATAACTGAGTTATAAATTCCAATCATGAACCGTGAGCTACCCAGCAAATTTGATAGTCAGTAGTCAGTAAGCTTCTGATGTTGTTTCATTTAAGTATGACATTAATTAAAAGCATTTATGCTTTTAGTAGAAATGTTGCTTTGGTGCAAAATAAGTGTGTCAGTGACCATCTGAAAAGAGGCTCATTTATGTGGTCACAGTATGCACCTGTAAGTAGTTTGGAGATATTTCCACCAATATTTTATTATATATAAAAATGAATGTCTGCAGTTGTTCCATGAAATGGTGATTGTATTGTCTTCAGTGTGTTAAAGTGTGTCTTTCCTGCAGGTTTGTGTGTTCTGGCTGATCTGAACACAGTAACAGAGCACAGAGCTGCAGGGAGTTCCCTCATTTTACCTGTCGAATATCCAAGTGGATCTTTCACACACGCAGAGTGGAGATATGAACAGAAACAATTTGCAATGTATAGAAATGGAGATATTATCATTACTGATAAGCTGCAGTTCAGCGGAAGGTTAAAGGTGAACAGAGATAATCTTAGTGTAGAAGTGAGAGATCTTCAGCTCCAAGACTCTGGACTGTACTCCATTACTGCTGATAACACTGGAGGGCAACGTCCAACAAAGATGATCAATCTGACAGTTTATAGTGAGTATTTCATGAAGCTTCATCTTCTTTTAAAGTCATGTAAAAATTTTTGCTGCCAGTTTTTTGCAATGTAAACAAATGAATAGCCCCATATCCCAGAAGGAAAATTATGTGGTTTAGTTTTTACTTTTGTTGGTTCATTTTTATTAAGGGAGGACCTTTCATAGTCATCAAATAATTACTTGCAGTGGCATTAGCTTTATGTACATTCTACTACATTTTTTTTTTTGGGGGGGGGGGCTATAGTTTTGTCTATGTGCTATGTTCTATTTTTTAAAATTCTGTGCTGCGATGACCACTTTTCTTATGAAATACTTGATTGTGGCATCGGATGTTGGATGTTAGTGTCGTGGTTCTGAATACAAGTACACTGGACTAAATCTAGAAGCATTGCTGCCAAGACAATGCTGGAGATGTAAATGCCAATTTTGATTTAAGTTCATTCATACTGTCTGTATATTGGGATAACTGTTGCACAAAAACGTAAATGGACAAATACATTTAGATGATTGCTCATTGGCTGAAGTCTGTGATGGACAAGAGCCTGTGATGATGCTACTTCGATCACTATTGTATCGTAAAAAGGAGGAGGAACAGTGAAGGTTCAAGACCTCCTGACTAACTGTTAAAATCCCTGGAAATGGGGGTGGGGTGATAGTAAACCTTAAGAACACATTCTGAGTGTAATTCACAAAAAGGATCAGTGTTTTCATTTGTTTGGTGGTTTTTTCAGCCTGTTAAACATCTCTAAACGTCTCTGCTTAAAGTGTTTTGAATATGAAGCAGGGGTCTCAGTAATGCTGCTTGCTGATAAATAGTTTCATGTGAACACATTCAAGTTGCTAAGTTACTAAATATAAATAAAATAACCTAAATACCTAATACAATTAAGCAAGCCCAAGGTAAACATTTGGATTTGGCTCCTTGGTAGATACACAATGTTGTCGATCCACGATCGATAGAAAAACACAATTTCTTGACAACACCTCACCAGCTACTTCACCCCCAGACAGTCTACACTGATGCATTACCTAAACAGGCAGCAAACCTTTCGCTTAGTGTAACATGAAAGTGGCACGAGTGGTATCACTTTATATATGAACATTATTTGCAATTTTTATAATGGTACTGATAAATACTGTACCTGCCAGCTCTTTACATAAAATTATAGAAATTTAAAATTATAAATTAGATATAAAATTAGACCAAAACTTTCTCCATTCTTAAACACCAGGCAACATATTGCTACTGGTTCACATAATAATTATTTGTGAGGCTTGATTTTAGAACCATTAAATCTAGTCTAGTTCTAGTGACCGTCACTGTGAATAATTCTGAAAAGTTACCACAAATTATTTCATATTAAACCTCATTTTGAATTACTCTTTATATTTATTTTGAGAAGTGTGTTTTATTACGTATTTGCGCTTTTAAGACTTCAATCACATAAACTTTTTCTTTGCAGATGAGCATAAGCTTGATATTGAGAGCAGTCAGACCTGGAAAGAGTCTACAAACAGCTGTGAAGTTTATCTTCTTTGTCGAGTGCGTGGAGACCAGAGTGTGTCCTACACATGGAGCGGCTTTCAGACTGGGAGCGGAGCTTGGCTGAACTTTTCTCTCCAACCAGCAGATGGGACTGTTAATCTGACCTGCACTGCAGTTAATGGGGTTTCTAACACCACATCAGTGAAATGTCATCCTATCAAGACCCCAGCAGGTATTCCCTACTAAACATGACTCCCAACACAAATTATATCAGTATTGCTATTATACAGTTGCCTATTGTGTTTGCAATGTCTTTTAAAATGTTAAAAGGTCCATATCATTTAAAAAGCTTGAAATATGTACATTTTGTCATTGCTTAAACATGTACATTCACTTCCCCATCCATACAGGGCATATATGGGACGATCGTTATTCAGCTTAGGGTTTTTTTAGGGAGAGGATTTTAGCCCATTTTATTCATGCTCAGAGTGCTTGAAGTGAATGTCATTGTGAATACACAGCACATCACACAGTGAGCCACAACAAAACAATCACTGCATTCCTGCATTTGACCCATATACACTGTGCAGCAAGCGGAATCTGGCACACAGGGAGCAGTGATGGGGATGGTACCTTGCTTAACGGTTCCTCAGGGCAGCCCTACTAGTCTGGGAACTGAACACAACCTTCTAATTGGGGGCCTAAAATTTAACCAATAGGCCACCACTGCCCCTGATACCATTTGAGTGAGTTTCAATACAGGGTGAATAGTCAGAAGCCCAGCAGCATCTCTACTTCCTACACAGACTGAGGAGAGCCCATCTTCCTTCACCCATCCTCACCATCTTCTACAGAGGAACCATCGAGAGCATCCTGAGCAGCTGCATCACTGCCTGGTACGGGAACGGCAACGTCTCAGACCACAAATCCCTACAATGGATAGGGAAGACAACTGAGAATATCATCGGTGTCTCTCTGCCTTCTGTTCAGGACATTTTCACCACTCGCTGCATTCACAAAGCAACCAGCATTGTGGATGATCCCACACTCTCTTCTCCCTCCTGCAATCTGGGAAAAGGTTCCGCAGCATACGAGCCTCCACTTCCAGGATGAGAAACAGTTTCTTCCCCCTGGCCATCAGACTTTTGAACTGTTGACGTCTTTTCAATAACCTGCTCTCTGCTACTGCTGGAATTTTTCCTGTTATGCACTAATGACCATTCATTCATGCACATGAGCCACCTTACCACTTACAACTTATTTATTAATTTGTGCACTCTGCGCTTTAGTTACAGCACTGCTGCTCTGTTATATTGTCCAATAATTTCTGCTGCTTGTTTCATAATTATGCTGCTCTCTGACAGATGAATGTCCTCTCAGTTGTACTTTCTGTTGTTGTCTGTATTGCTAGTTCTTGTCTGTACTTGCCACACTTGCCTTGTGTTTTATGTCATGTCTGATGTCACCTTATGTGCAGCACCAGGGTCCTGGAAGAACATTATTTCGTTTCACTATGTACTGTGTGTATGGTTGAAATGACAGTAAAAACCTACTTGACTTGAAGAGGGATCATGTAAGTACATGGGTCTTAAAGGGCAGCAGTGGGCTAGCGGTTAAGGAACAGGCCCCAGGATCAGAAGGTTGTAGATGGAGGTGGTGGTGGTCTAGTGGAAGGATACTGGCCTATGGACCAAGAAGTTGCAACTCCAGCACTACCACCATTGGGTTCATGAGCAATACCTTCAACCCCAAGTTGGACCAGGGAGACCGTCCCTTTAACTTGGAAATGGAAGCCTCTCTGGTTTAGAGAATCTGCGAAATGCTGTTAATGTAAATGTTCAAATCCCAGATCAGTAGATTTCCCCGAGGTACCATTACACAAGGTGCCATCCCCATCACTGCTCCCTGGCACCGGAAATGACTGCCCTCTGCTGATGGTATGTTTATGTGGGCAATGCAGATGGTGTGTTTCTTTCTATTTCACTGTGCTCACAATGACAAATAGTCACTTTCTCTTCACTTGAGGCACAATAATATTCTAAGGGATAAAGAGAAATTAGAATATGACTATGTAAAGAAGAAAATTCATCCACAATTTTAGCACTGAAGAGACCAGCATTGCGATCATGATGAGCAGACAATATATTGTACAGAGGCTGTATGGAAGGTTACAAGGCCTGTCCCATCTCTCATTGAGTGAAATGCAGGAAAAACACTCGAAACATTTTATAATAATAATAGTTCTAAACCCAAATGTGTCTTTATTGTTGTTTTAAGGTGGGAACAATATGGAGGTGTACATGTGGATTGCAATAGGAGGAGGTGTTGCTCTTCTTCTGCTTATTGCTATAATAACAGTTAGCTGCTGGTGGAAGACACATGGAGGTGTGTTCTGAAAACACATTTACTTACTCTCTCTCTCTCTCTCTCTCTCTCTCTCTCTCTCTCTCTCACGCACACACACACTCACACACACACACCTTTTCTGTTTTGTACAAAGAAAAGTGACTTATTTAGCTTTTTTTTAAAAATAGATCTATTAAAAAATGCTAAAAGATCACTCTACTCTACTTTTCTGATAAATGTCCATAAATCTCTTATGGCAGAAGCCTTGTCAAATAGGTAGTTGTAAGACAAAAGGATTCTTTTTCATTTCATCTTTCTTAATTTGTTCATTAAACTTGGTCTGATTTTCACCTCTATTATAAAAAGACTAAACTTAAATTTCTGTTTATCCGTATAAACAGAAAGACCCTCCTCAAACTCTGGAAATACTGTGTATGCAGATGTAAACCCGGACATCCCTGCGAGAAAAGATGTAAGTATGCTTTACATTTTGGTTAACCCCAGTTCTGTGGCTCCGTTCAGTACTGTTTGTAAATAGGTTAATATAAAAAAATAAGTACATAAATGAAGGTATATTGTATTTCCTGCAGCTTTAAAGCGCAGTTTAAAACCTCTTGTACCCAGTGCTGTTCGCAACCATACTGTTTTTGTTTGTTTAGTTTAGGTTTGGTTTAATGCCATTGCTTTGGCTGATTATACAGTCACTGTAGCTGTTGTGGAGGTGGTCTATTGCTGGGTACTTGCCTATGGTCTTATGGCTCAAGAGGTCCCAGGTTCGAATCCCACCTCTGGCACTAACACCACTGGGTCCCTGACTGCAACTTTAGTTGCTAACTCTGAAAATCTACCTCCCTGGAGAGTTCAGTTCCATTAAACCTGGCTTCAGGTGGCCCTGAAGGACTTTGTTACCTGGATCTTCTCTGTTCAATCTGGAAAGATGGTCAGAAAGACCTGATCTGAACAGAAAAGGGATTATGCTTGATGAATCAGATGTGGGATCACCTCACATTACAAGCATGGCTCAAATTCAACCTGTCAATCAAATGTGTATCTAACCAAGGCCTTAGTGTTTAAGACATGGACTGTTTACATAAAGTTATTTCTTCATCTTGTTTTTTATAACGATTATTATTTAAATATTCAAGCAGAGTGAGATGTTCCGTAAATTCACACACAAACAAATTTGCACAATTATTTATTAATGCTACTCAAATCTTTGCACCTTGCATTTTAATGACCTACTGCTAAATACAGTGTTTGTCCTAAAATTGTATTTGCACGTATTACTGCACTCAGAACTGGATTAATCACTGTTTTCATTCTCATTCTCCATCACTGATTAGGCAAATTAGTATTTTGACCATATCATAATTTTTATGCATATATTCCAACTCCAAGCTGTATAAACCTGAATGCTAATTGAATTTAAGCAGCTCAGGTGATGTGTATTTGTGTAATGAGGGGGTGTGGCCAAAGGAGATCAACATCCTATAACAAAGTGTGCACAATTATTTGGCAGCTTCTTTTCCTCCTCAGGAAAAATGGGGGGAAAAAAAGACAGAACTGACTCTGAAAATTAAAAAAAATGTAAAGAGTCTTTCAGAGGGACGCAGCACTCTTGACATTGCTAAGATATTGGGGCTTGATCACAGAACCATCAACGATTTGTTGTAAATAGTCAACAAGATCACAAGGAAACGTGTTGAGGAAAAAAAAGAAGCAAATTAACTGCCAAAGATTTGAGGAGAATCAAACGTGAAGCTACCAGGGACCCCTGATCCTCCAGTACTGTCATATTCCAGAACTGAACCTACCTGGAGTGTCCAAAAGTGCTGTGTTTTAGTGTTCAGTGCTCAGAGATATGGCCAAGGTAAGGAAGGAAGAAACCCCTCCACCACTGATCAAGACACTCAGCTGAAATGTCATGACTGAGCCAGTAAATATCTCAAGACAGATTTTTCAAAGGTTTTATGGAGATGAGATGAGAGAGACACTTGATGACCCAGATGGATTGGCCCGTGTCTGGATCAGTAACGAGCACAGAGCCTCACTCAGACCCCAGCAAGATGGAGGTGGAGTTACTGGTGTTGGCTGGTATTATTAAAGATGAGCTAGTTGGACCTTTTTGGGTTGAAGATCAAAGACTCAAAATCAACTCCCAGACTTACTGCCAGTTTTTAGAAGACACTTTCTTCAAGCAGTGGTTCAGGAAAAGGTCTGGATCTTTCAAGAAGATCATGATTTTTATGCAGGACAATCCTGGAAGCATTCATGGAAGGCCTCAATAAAGGCCTTAAAGATAAAGCATAATAACATGGACCCCTTCCTCACCCGAAGCAAACCCTATTGAGAACTTGTGGACCTTTTTAAATGGGAGATTTACGAGGAAGGAAAGGAGGCTGTGGTTGCTGCTGCACAAGAAGTTGATCAAGAAACGGACAGACTCCACGAATGGAATTTATTAATTAATTTATTTATTTATTTATAATGGCAGAAATGTTTCTTTGTACATTTGGAGTTGTTTGTTAATTAGTCTCACTTTAACAGATAAACAAGTGAGATGGGAACGTTTTCATTTTTCATTTAGTTGTGTAATAATTCTGCACTAATAGTTGCCTAATAATTGTGCACACATATGTATCCTCTGAGAATGTTCACACTCACATTAGCTTTGTAAAATATTCTGGTTTCAGGGTTTTTTTACATTTTGGAATCACTGACGGCGCTGGATTTTTTTCAGATTAAAGTTGATCCTCAAAATACTCACTTGCCTAAAAATTGTGCACACAAACTGGACATCCAGTATTCAATATACAAACCCTCTGAACAGCATTTAATGTGTTTCTGTTTTTCCTTTACAGAAAAGATCAGAGAGCATAAATGCAGCATCCATTTATGAAACAGTTGATGAACTCAGAGTAACATCTGATAAGGTGGGTACTGAAACGTTTTTTGGCAAAAGAAAGTATCCATGAATTAAAAATATGAAAATCCAGCACTTAAATTTCTTTTTATTCCATCTACCCCACAGCCTCAGACACTTTACGACAAGGTGTCATTTCCACGTTCTAAGCCTGCCATGTCCTTCGCATCTTCACCCTACCAGGTCGTGCTGTGAGGAGCTTTATGCATTCATTCTTTAAATTTCAGTATTTTTATTTAATGTAGCAGATTTTATTTTTAGATTTTTGTTTTTTCATCTTGATCAAAGCTCTGAATTGTTTGATAAGCATTACAATAAAATGTCAAAAATCTAAAATGATGGCTTGGAAAACTAAATTTGATTTATTTTGTGGGGGGGTCCAGATGAGGTGACGTATCTGAGGACTGTCTCCAGAAGACCATTCTTTGAATCCCGCTAATGTTTTGAGAGAGGATGCACCAGACCCTGCACAATAACCCTGATAGCCTCATAAGAGTTTTTGGGATAAACCAATAAATCTCAAACAATGCTGTATTGCTCACACTCAAAACTATGTAAGCAAATTCTATTTTAAATATTAAAAAAGAAGCCTTTTCTTTGTAAATAAACTTCATTCACTTTCTAATAAGAAAATTCGTCATCCTGAACACATGTCTTTATTTAAACATCATTCTGTCATTCTAAAGAGAACATAGAAAATGCTCATCAATCTTGACCACTACTGACTTCAGACCTGTTTTGACCTTTTAAATGTAAACATTTCAGCATAGCATTTCAGCAAGGTAAAGCTGTTTACCTTGAGCAGCAACACAATAAGTTAACTATAAAATAATAAGGTTAGGCATAAGAATAAAGTGATTGCATTTTTAAAAATATTACATTTTATGCAGCTCATAAATACTATATGACAGTGAAAAACTAAAACTCTAAAGGGCTTGAAACAAATTTGAAAAACAGTGAAAGTGACAACCCTTGTCATTGCGAAGTTACAGCACAGCACACATGAACCACAACGAAATTGGACCTCTGCATTTAACCCATGCACTCAAACACCGTGCAGCAGCCAGGTATTGAAAGAGCCCAGGGAGCAGTGACGGGGACGGTACCTTGCTCAAGGGTACCTCAGGGCAACCTAGTTGTGAGGGAATCAAACCCACAATCTTCTGATGGGAGGGCAACTCCCTAACCACTAGACCACCACTGCCCCACTTTTGTGTTCCTTACTCAAAAGCAACACTCAAAACAGAATAGAATAACTCAGCATGAGTTAAAGTAGCAATACTTAGCTGACCTAATGATGTTTTTTGTTCAGGGCATTTTGGAAACCAGTACTAAAATTAAGCATCACACAAAGCTTATAAGAAAAATGATCATTCATTTCATACTTGTCCACCTTAAAATGTAATTTCAGTTATGTTTCAAATAATACAAGACCCAAAATCAGTGATGCATTCTGTAGACGTTTTATAAAAGTAATAAAAAAAGGCAGCATACTTATAAAAAAATATTTCATGATACATAACACAGCCAGCTAAAGTAACGGTCCAATGAACAGGCTGTTTATTCTGTTATCTCCTTTACAGAAAAGTCCTTCTTCACTTCTGCGGCCTTCACTGTGCTTGAGCATTCTTTAGAAGCCCTGATAAAATAATAATAATTTATTATTAGAAACTTTCAGCACATTGGTTTGAAATATACATTATAAAGCAGTAACATTTTTAAAACATTGTTCCATCATTTGCTGAAGAAATCTAAAAAAGCAAATCCAAAGAGTAATCTGATTTATTAATAAATTTATGCAAAGAAATACAGAATAGATAAAGGTGCTGAGTAAGAATGGCTGCTTAATGCCATGAATGTGATTGTATTAAAAGAATAATAAGTTAATGTGTTCAAATACAATAAGAATGCAACAATTCATTTCTAAATGGTGGGAAATTAAACTTCAGTAAAATGGTTATATTTCAATTGGAGAAAATCTGATTTGGAAGAAAAACATCTCACCTTTGCGCACTATTTCCAGAACCGTGAATACAAACAGTCCAAGAACAATCACATGTATATATCCACTTCGGCAATGACAACTCTGCACTGGCACAGGTTTCTTATCTAGAAAAGAGGAAATCAAGAGCTTTGAGACATTTACATTACATTTTCATTTACATATTTTCATACATTTTCATAATGTACCAGACATTCTTGTTCAGAGCACCAGATTCAGTGGCTCAAAGGGTACTGGGTGCATCATAGACCTGGAGATAGAATAAAGCTAGACTCAAAGCTACTAGATTTAACAGAAGGCTGCAATATCCAAATGTTTTTGACTGGGTGACCAATCGAAGGTGGAGTTGAGAGTAACTGAATGGCATGATAAGCATTCATAAAGATATTCATATAATCCAAAAAGTCTAATTACTTCTGTTGACTGAAACATCCTTCAGCCATTAATGACAATGAACGTCCAAAAAGTTTTTTTAGGGACCATATTCTACATTTTTCTCATACTTAATTTTCCATTCATTTAATGCTTTTTAAAAATATCAACCAGAATTGATCATAATTAATCTCTACGCATCTCTAATTCACCTGACTACTTTCCAACCTCTGTTAACAGAGAGATTTTAAAAGGCTGTATCTGTTACCCTTCCTTAAAGACTGATTTATTTAAATAATTTATTTTCTGATTATCTTCCCTGTATTGGAGTTCATTCAAAGTGCAGCGCAGGGCTGAAACACTCATTCAGCATGAACTGTTCCAGCTAAAAAATGTTAAAATGTTTTAGACTGAGATAAAAATGTGCTGGGTTTGCAATATCACAAAAGCTATGATTTAAAAAGGACTGCTCAAATGGGGAAGTGAATGTACATTGCTAATATGCAACATTGTTCAGCATAATCAGTTTGGTGGTGGGTCAGGGTTTGAGGAGGCATATCCACAGAGGGAAGCACAGATAAATGATGGCACCCTGACTGCCTTTAGGTATCGGGATGACCCATTGTTAGACCCTTCACTAGTACAGTGACATGTGGTAAGAGTATGTAGGCAATTCCTGGAGGATGGAAGAATTGATACCATTGACGGGCCTCCAAGCTTGCCTGACCTAAATCCAATTGAGCATCTCTGCGACATCTCAGGTCCATCCGACGCTGCCAGGTTGCACCTCAGACTGTCCAGGAGCTCAGAGATGCTTTGGTCAGGATCTGGGAGGAGACAGGACACTCCAGGACACCATCCATCATCTCATAAGGAGCCCCAACATTGTCAGGCATGCAAACAAGCTAGGAGCAGGCCTTTTGCTCCTAACACATTACCCATTCTGCTTCAGTATGGATATTCAGCATGATTTTTTTTTTCCAGTTGAAATCTGATGTGTTTTCAAAGTGTTCCTTTAATTTTTTTGAGCAATGACCCATCCATCCATCTATTCTCTTCCGCTTATCCAAGGTCAGGTCGCGGGGGCAGCAACTCCAGCAGGGGTGCCCAGACTTCCCTCTCTCCGGCTACTTCTTCCAGCTCCTCCGGCGGATCCCAGGCCAGCCGAGAGACATAGTCTCTGCAGCGTGTCCTGGGTCTTCCCCGGGGTCTCTTTCCGGTGGGACGTGCCTGGAGCACCTCACCAGGGAAGCGTCCAGGGGCATCCTAATCAGATGCCCGAGCCACCTCATCTGACTCCTCTCGATGCGGAGGAGCAGCGGCTCTACTCTGAGCCCCTCCCGGATGGCTGAGCTTCTCACCCTATCTCTAAGGGAGAGTCCAGACACCCTGCGGAGGAAGCTCATTTCGGCCGCTTGTATTCGCAATCTCGTTCTTTCAGTCACTACCCACAGCTCGTGACCGTAGGTGAGGGTGGGAACGTAGATCGATCGGTAAATTGAGAGCTTTGCCTTTTGGCTCAGCTCCTTCTTCACCATGACGTAACGATGCAGAGCCCGCATCACTGCGGACGCTGCCCCGATCCGCCTGTTGATCTCGCGCCCCATTCTACCCTCACTCTTGAACAGGATCCCGAGATAACTAAACTCCTCCACTTGGGGCAGGATCTCACTCCCAACCCTGAGAGGGCACTCCACCCTGTTCCAACTGAGCATTGAGCAACGACTTTCTGGCTGTCTATTTTAAAAGTTTGAAAGAGGAACCAGTAGTGGTATAAACAAAGAGTTCTTACAAAATCAAAGGACGCAGAACATTTTTTTGTCATTTTTCCCAGCTGTGACTTCGTGATTAGGGAGTTGGCCCTCACAAGTTGGAACTCACAATGACAAGAATGGTCACTTTCACTTTCACAATAATGGTTAATATCATCACATTGCCCAGCCCTTGGCAGAATTTCATTTTTGATCAATTGATGACACAGTAGCTCACAGTGGCCACTTAACGTCCTGAATATCTGGTGCATTTATTCCAATGATGTCCATCAACAACAGCAATAAACACACTGGTCATCAATTAGTTTGAATTTTGAACATGTATTTTTGAAAACTGTTAAAGGCTGGACTGGAGGCGCTGCCTGCACAAACAATATTTGGTTAGCCCTTGTGGAGAAGCTTCTCAGCTGCGTGGCCTGTAATAATTTCATAATTTTCCTGTTACTACAATAAATAAAACCTAGAAAGAAAGAAAAAAAACACCCAGATGGCTGGTTGGTGGCTTTAAAATCAAACAAGGAACAGCAGAGAATCTACAAATGCTACACTTCCCTTGTAGTATTAATCTCCAAAAGAGTTTCCTTGTGATTCCAAATGTGATAAATGATGGTTTAGTCTTTAAAACTGAACATGAAAATTTAAAAAATAACTGTAAAAAAAAAGCTCTTCTCATCAGTGCCAACCTGTCTCCCACCCATACAATATAGCTGGTCTCACTACTGTCCTTTAAACTTTCCCTTTTACTCTCACTGGTACCCGTCTATCACAAATCACTCCAGTCACTCTTCTCCACCCATTCCAACCTGTCTGCACACTCTTCTTCGCCGCTCTTCCACACTTGCCATTACTCTGATCTGCTGATCCCAAGTATTTTAATTCCTCCACCTTTGTCACCTCCACTCCCTGCATCCTCACCACTCTACTTACCTCCCTTTCTTTGACCTAATCACTTTCATTCATCTCCTCTCTAGAGCATATCTCCATCTCTCCAGGTTCTCCTCAAGATGCTCCCTACTCTCACTGCAGATCATAATATCATCAGCAAACATCATCATCCATAGGTATTCCTGTCTGACCTCATCTGTCCACCTGTCCAATACAATGCAAACACTATTACTCGGCTCTGATACTAGATCCAAAATCTACCTTGAATGTATCTGTCACTCCTACTGCAGATCTCACCACTGTCACACTGCCCTCTACATATCCTGAACTAATCTCACATACTTCTCTGAAACACCTGACTTCCTCATACAAAACTCTACAAAACTCTTCTGCTGGTGCGGGAAGAGGGAAATTAAACAAACTGGTCAAACTGTCCTGGACTGCCCGCTCAAGTCCATCGAGCAGGTAGGGGAGGAAAGGATGTTATCCAAACTAACATCCATCATGGACAACACCTCCCAACCCCTACATGAGTCTATACGAGCACTGAGCAGCTCGTTCAGCAGCAGACTGTTACACCCGCAGTGTAAGAAAGAACGCTACCGCAGGTCATTCCTACCTCCAGCAATAAGACTCCACAATTCAACATCATAACATTACATTACTTGTATATTATTATATATTATGTTATGTTATAATATATATATATATATATATATATATATATATTATATATATATATATATATATATATATATATATATATATAATATTAATATGTATTATTAATGAATTATTATTGTACTGTATGTACTACTTTTTAACAATTATTATTACATTTATATTTTTTGCTCTTGTTTATTTATATTTATAATTTATTTAAAACAATATTTATTATTACTGTATTATGTGTACTGTATATATGGTCACCTAATTCTCCCTGTAGATATGTATATGTATATATATATATATATATATATATATATAGATAGATTATTTATAGCTCCTGTACTTACTTTCTCCTGTACTTGTTCCTCTTTCTTTACATCTTTATATTTTTATTTTTTATATATTTTTTCTATTCTTTTCTGTACACCTGTCACTTTTATAAGAGCCCTGTAACGCCCAAATTTCCCATTCGTGGGATAATAAAAGATTACTCTACTCTACTCTACTCTTCAAAACCAAAACTCTAGGCATCCTGTCAAATGAATTCTCCAAGTCCACAAAGGCACAAGTCAACTCCTTCTGACCATCTCTGACCATCTCTCGTACTCTGACATTGCATCTGTAGTGCTCTTTCTCGGCAAAAAACCATACTGCTAGTCACTAATCTCACTAAGCCACTAATCTTTCCCATAACTTCATGCTGTGACTGATCTATTTTAGCCCTCTATAGTTACTACAGCTCTGTGCATCACCGTTATTCTTGAAAATCAGTACCAGTACTTCTCCTCCACTCCTCAGGCTCCTCTCACTTTCTAAGACTGTGTTAAACAATCTGGTCATAAACTCTACTACCATCTGTACTGTCATACGGGCCAACGTTCCATTCTTCATCCTCTTCATTGCTGCCATTACGACCATCTTGCTAATTTGCTGAAGTTCCTGGTTCACTCTTCTTACATCATCCAATCTTCTCTCTCTCTCTCTCTCTCTCTCTCTCTCTCTCTCTCTCTAATTTTCTTCATTCATCAACTCCTCAAAGTATTCCTTCCATCTGCTCAATATGCTCTTATGCTCTGTTCTCCTCTGAGTACATTTCCATTTCTATCCTTTATCGATCTGACCTGCTGCACATCTTTCCCAGCTCTGTCTCTCTGTCTAGCATATCAGTTAAGGTCCTTTTCTCCCTCCTTACTGTCCAGCCTCTCATACAATTGCCCAATCACCTTATCTTTAGCCTTTACCACTGTTTTCTTCATCCTGGTACATCCTGTGAGCTCCTTGTACTCCTGTCTCCTTTCTTCATCTCTCTGACTGTCCCACTTCTTCTTTGCCTCCCATCTTCTTCTGTATGCACTCCTGGACTTCTAGGTTCCACGATTAGGTTTCCTTATCCTCCTTCTTCCTCCCAGATGTCACAACAAGTGTGTTCCTAGCCGTCTGCCTTACCACTTCTGCAGTAGATTCCCAGCAATCCGGTAGCTCTTCCACCCTTTCCAGTGCCCGTGTCAACTCCTGCCTGAATTTCACCTTGCTGACAGATGAATGTAATATCTGTTGTTGTCTGTCTGCTGTCTGCACTTGTTTGCCTTGTCTTGTGTTTTATGATGTCTGATGTAGTGCTATGTGTAGCACCAGGATCCTGGAGGAATGTTACACTACATTACTCGTTTCAATATGTACTGTGTATATGGTTGAAATGACAATAAAACTACTTGACTACTAATCTGGGCCTGTAGATATTTCCCATCAGTTTTTTCCAGTCAGCAGAAGTTACATTTTTTATATATCATTTAAACATTTCACTGTGCTGTCCTTTTATTATGCCATTGCATGCTTTGCATCATTTAGACCAGTCAACCAATTACTTTCTCTGCCCTAAAATCACTGCTTACCAACTGCCAAAGCTTCAAACCCTCATCAGTCTCCTCACATCAGCTATGGTCAGAAGTGGAATGCAGGGGATCTGAAAAAGTGAGATCCCTCTCTGATATAGTAGATTATGCCAGGAACAAAAGCTTTGTAAAGCTGTGATAAAAATTGTTAAAGTTAATATTGTAAAAGGTGAGCCATGACAGCTCAGAAGCTGATGATCAAGCTGCTTATTCTACTCAGGGTCTCTGGCTGTGCTAGAGCTTGCAATAGCACTCATAGAGGAAAAGAAGAATAACACCCTGGATAGATAGCAAGTCCATCACAGGGCAGATACACAAACAAAAACACACACCTAGGGGTTAATTTAGCATCTCCAATCCTCCAATCCTAATGTGCATGTTTTTGGATGGTGTGAGGTTAGTGGAGTTCCTGAAGGAAACCCACACAGACGATGTGTGATGATGATGATGATGATGATCACTCACCTGAGCACTTTAAGGTGAAATTACTTGATTCTTCGCGACTGTCAGTAGTGACTTTGCAGTTGAAGGTTACACTTGTGTTGTGTAAGAAGGCTGTCCACAGCACTGACTCTCTGGTGTCATTTTTTTGCCAATAAGTCTCATTAAATCCATCTTCAGGTTCCCAAAAGATGACCCCTTCTTTTGAAGAGCATTTCAGATTCATTATGCAGTACTGCTGCTCCAGAGCCTCCAGCAGCACTGATACGTGTGGTTTTACGAGACGTGCTGGGGATCAAATAATGACTATTATTTCTCAAGCTATGTTTTTGAGAGGAAATTCATTCAGAGTCCAGTGAGATAACATGCAGTGGAAGCAAATCCTGAATTTCACATGGAGAGACCATAAAATGAAAAATAAAAAACATGGCATTTTCCTTACCTTGAACTTGAAGATAAGCGTGATTTTCATACTGCTTATTTTTATCATTTATCACAGACACTGTGTATTTCAAACTGTCAGCTACTATTAAATTTTTGATGGTCAAATCGCCAGTGGAACTGTTGAGGTGAAGACGTCCCGAATATCTCCAGAACCTATAATCCAGTTTCTCATTATCATAAACTGCAATATGTGTGGTGTTGGTGAAGATAGACCACTGGATTCTAGAGAGTTTCCATGATGGATCCACCTTTGATGTCAAGGTGACATCCTGGCCGATGTAACGATAAACAGTTTCGCCCATTGCTGGAAGAAAAATGTAATCACTCATCATGTGCTCTTTATATTGAGTTAACATGATATCAGAACAGCTTCAACAACAGGCGTAGAAGTGGATTATATTTATATTTCAAGATAAAGGGAAGCAATGGTACTTCCCATATTATACTCTACAACCCCCCGAACAACAATCTATATTTCCTTGCCCTGATGAAACACTCAAGATTCAAATTTCACAGCACCATTTATCATTGTTTCTTTTCTTATAGCTTTACTCAAGTTATATGGTTATAAAGTTATAAAGCCAGTGACATGGACTCAACCAGTGTTACGAAATATGTCAAAGACAAGCATTTTTCAAAGATGTAAGGAAAGAAGCAAATAAAACCATTTCAACAAAACAACAACATACCTTGATGAAAACAAGCTGATATATATATCATAAGGAAGCCTGTGTCTTGAATCATTACTTTTAAGAAAAAGACCAACAGCAGCACCTCACTTCCAACACGCGACACGCTGTAAAATGTGCATCAGCCTGCACGCGGAAAAGGAAGTAGCTGGCTGTGGCTAAGAATGAAACAAACACATAAAACACATAGAACTCCAGAATGAAGAGTGATCTGACAAATTGCATTTATTTGTATTGCATTTCATCCATTCTCTCATTAACACAGGAGAGAGAGTTGAGGAGGACAAGGCTGGAGATCACTTTGTTAGGCTGAGTTAGAATATCAGACAAGATGCTTTAAAAGCATGGCGGGGCTTGAAATCATTGTTCTTTCTCAGTCATCCATTGGTTTAACTTCTCCTAATTAAACCAACATACAAACAAAATCCAAACAACTGACCAAACTGGTGGGTTTAAACACAAAACACAAAACAAATGACTCGCCAATGTATTGAGTCCCATGCAAGACTTGCAACTTTCTCAACCAAAAGACATCACACAAAACACCACATCCATCAACACAGTGACATGGTAGTCTCTGTCACACTGTGCATGTTGAACGAGCCGATGACTTACACATCTGCAGTCATATCTGTTCATCTTTCTTTATATTTTCTTCCCACAGACCTTTAGACTTCTAACCAAACTCTTTTTCTATTTTCTATATCTATTTTCAGTTTAACACCCTTCACCAAGCCCTTCCTATATTTCTATCTTATATTTCTTGATTGCGCTTTTTTTTGCACAACAGTATATTTTTTCTGTCTCAAATTTCTGTATATTCTGGCATTTACATACAGGAGCTCACAAAAGTGAGTACACCTCTCACATTTTTGTAAATTTTTTGTTCAATCTTTTCATGGAGCGACACTGAAGATGTGACACTTTGATACAATGTAAAGTAGTCGGTGTACAGCTTGTATAACAATGTAAACTTGCTGCCCCCTCAAAATATCTCAACACACAGCCATTAATGTCTAAACCACTGGCTACAAAAGTGAGTGCACTCCTAAGTGAAAAATGTCCACAATATGCCCAATTAGCCATTTTCCCTCCCTGGTGTCATGTGACTCGTTAGTGTTACAAGGTCTCAGGTGTGAATGGGGAGCAGGTGTGTTAAATTTGGTGTTATCACTCTCACATTCTCTCATACTGGTCATTGGAAGTTCAACATGGCACCTCATGGCAAAGAACTCTCTGAGGATCTGAAAAAAAAAATCTGTTGCTATGGTCTGATGAGACCAAGATGAACTTATTTGGTCATGTGTGGCAGCAACCAGCTGAGGCGTACAAAGACAATTGTGTCTTGCCTACAGTCAAGCATGGGGGCGGAAGTGTCATGGTTTGGGGCTGCATGAGTGCTGCTGGCACTGGGGAGCTATAGTTCATTGAGGGAACCATGAATGCCAATATCCATTGTGACACACTGAAGTAGAGCATGATCTTCAGGAGGGGATCACGGTCCCATTAAAATATATATTTACAAAAATGTGAGGGGTGTACTCTTTTGTGATACTGTATATCTCTGCACAATATGCCACTATCACTATATCTATAAACACACTACTTCTAAAATAAATATCTCTGCATGATCCCTCCAATAACCTGCTGCAATAAAGGTCTGTTTGTATGAAATGGCCCATTGCTAGATACAAAGTAATAAATGTAAACATTGCCCTCATTCTCCAATTGTAGTTTGTGCTCAGATGATGATTCATGATCTTCCAGTCTGTTCCTGACTTTGTGCAGAGGTGGATACCCTTATTGTTAGTATTTACGGGCCTTGTGGAAGTTATTTCTGATGCACCACATGATGCAAAGGTTCACAAAAAAAAAAGTGGAAGCTTAAAAAAAGAAAAACAAAACTGTTACCTGACCTCAACTAGTGATGTCAGCTTGTGAGCACAGCTTGGGCCTGTAGGAAGGGAGATAACCATGCAAGAAACATGACTGCTGCCTTTAAGAAAACTGATCCAATTTCTGAGAAGGATGGACTCCTCCTCTCTATGGTTTGTACTGTTGGCTGAGAAGGTCAACACCCAAAGGATACTTTTACACAACACCAAAAGTATCTGGACAGCAGTGCCAGACAGTAAAGTTCTTCAGAGTGTGATCTAAACAATGCAAAATCATCAGGACTGATCTACAAGGCCTGCAGGGCATTTATACTGGCAGTGAAAAAAGGAGGCCCACAAAAATCCAAAAGAACCACAATCACTCAAACCACAAACTGATCCCGAAAGCAGGTAGGCTCCAGTGCAGAGGGAGCCTCTTTAACATTCATACATTTTGCCCATGATGACCACCACAAATGACCACATTTCATTGATGCTCTGCTGCTGTTATGGCACATGTGATATATTGAAACTTGAGAGAGAGGATGGCATTAGCAGGTATTCATCAGTGAATTAGCTCTGGGACGTCCTGGATTGTGGCATTTTTGTTTCACTGGACCTTTTTCTGGTTAGCACCAACATCTGCAACAACATGTAACAAGACAGAAATGATCTGTTACCAGTGATGATGGGCTATTGAAAAGACCTTTTGGTCAGCGTACACTTCCTTATTTCTGAGAACAGAGAATTAAAACTCATATCCTTTAATTATAAACTGAAGGGATTTTCATAGTTTGCGTAGTCAGTGCACTTACTGAGTAGATTTCCTTCTCTCCTCTACTGACCACATAGATGAATGAGGTCAGCAACGATGTCACATCCAAACCAACAGGGGAAATGAAAAGCTAATGTTATCCTGTGCAAAAAGAAATATTACCCAGCCACTAGGGATGCACAACCCAGTGTATTTCTTCATGCGCGTCCCAAGCCAAGATAAATGGGGAGGGTTATGTCAGGAAGGGCATCCAATGTAAAACTTTTGCCAAATCAATATGCAGAGAGAAACAGAAAACAAAAAGAAACAGATTTCCATACCAGATCAGTTGAGGCCCAGGTTAACAACGACCACCACCAGTGCTGTTAGCCTACAGGGTGCTGGTGAAAAATGGACTACTGTTGGCCAAAGGAGAAGAGGAGGAGAGTGGAAGTGAGGGTAGGAACTTTGAATGTTGGCAGCATGGCTGGTAAAGGTAGAGAATTAGCTGATATGATGGAGAGAAGGAAGGTTGAAGGTTGAATTTGTGTGCAAGAGACTAGATTGAAGGGTAGTAAGGCCAGGTGTATTGGAGGAAGGTTTAAACTGTTCTGATCATGGTGTGGATGGAGGAATGCTGAAGGTCAGATGGTGGTAGAACATTTTGAAAAGGATGGAACTGGCTGTAGTTAATACTTATTTTAAGAAGAGGGAGGAGAACAGGGTGACGTATAAGAGTGGAGGAAGATGCTGACAGGTGGATTATATCCTTTGCAGGAGGGTCAGTCTGAAAGAGATTGGAGCCTGCAAAGTAGTGACAGGCAGAGTGTAGCTAAACAGCATAGGATGGTGGTCCGTGGGATGATACATTTGTGCTTTACATGCAGTGATGATCCTGAAATTATGCAAGAATAAAATCTAATATTCCACACTGTGCCCATATGCAGGAGGCTGTAAATGGACACTTTTGTGGCGCTGTTCATGGTAGCAGTACCAGCACTATGTAACGGAGTCCAGGATGAAAAGTGAAGAAACACCTAGGCCAGGTAAAGTGAAAGTGATTATTAGTCACTGTGAAACACAGCACACAGTGAGACAACAAAATGCAACCTCTGCTCTCCCACTTACATACATATGCAACAAAAGGCAGCTATTGAAAGTGCCCGGGGAGCAGTGACAGACACGGTACCTTGCTCAGGGGTACCTCAGAGAAACCTACCGGTCTGTGATTTGAACCCATGATCTTCCATGAAATTTAGCATCTAAATGCACCTATCATGCACGTCTTTGGTCTCTTGCAGGAAACCCCTGAGACATGGGGAACACATCCAGACGCCATACTGAAAAGTTCCAGGAACTTCCCGCGGTGAGGTGAAAGCGAGTTTATGAATCAGGAATAGAGTCCAGTTTTGACCACGTCATACAGATGGGTGTAATGTTTACCGTACACTCTCCCTCTTCAGTTCTAGCCAAATAAAGACATGCAGGTAACTGATATTGTTACCGCAGGTGGGTGTGTGGGTGCATGTGTGTCTGTGAGGAAAGAGAAGTTTCTCTTAAAGAGACTATGACTTTGGGGAAGCAAAGCTTGATGGCTGAACCACGTGCTTCCTCATGAAATGACACATTAACTTACACAGGAAACAGTGTCTGATAGACAAACGTTCCCAGCCAGATGGTCAGTGACTTGACAAGAGTCACACTTTTGTTTAAGAACGAGTGGGTTCGAACAGACACATACAGAGCTGTATGTGAGGGTATTTCCGTTATTTTGTTTATGCATATTTGCTGCACTTGATTCAGATCATATCATCAGAACAAATTTAAATAATAAAGATAACTTGACAAGAGGCACAAAATGATTTTTTTATGATGATTTTCTTTAAGGGAAAAAAAACTAAACAAAAATCAAAAACAAAAACACTATCCAAACCTACATGACCTTTTGTGGTAAAGTAATTACTGGCGGTGTCTCCCTTAGCAGCAACAACTGCAATTAAGCATTTGTGGTAACCATCATCTTTCACATCGCTCGGGAGAAATTTCGGCTCACTCTTCTTTGCAGAATTGTTTTAATTCAGCCACGTTGGAGGGTTTCTGAGCTTGAACTGCCTTTAAAGGCCAAAGTCTATACTTTGACTAGGCCACTTCAGCCAGTTGTGGACCTGCTGAGGAGTTTTTGGATCACTGTCCTGCTGCAGAACCCAAGTGTGCATCAGTTTGAGGTCACAAACTGATGGCCAGACATTCTCCTTCAGGATATTTTGGCAGAGAATACATGGTTCCATCAATCACAGCCAAGTCATCCAGGTGCTGAAGCAGCAAAGCAGCCCCAGACCATCACACTTGACTGTTGGTATGATGTTCTTTTTATGAAATGCTGTGTAACAGATGTAACGGGATGATCACTTTCCAAAAAGTTAAACTTTTGTTTGGTCAGTCCACAGAATATGTTCCAAAAAGCCTTGGGGATCAGCAAGATGCAACATTTTGACAAAGATTTTTGGTCAAAAGTGGTTTTCACCTTGGAAATTTGCCAAGAAGGTTTTTGCCCGGTCTCTTCTTACAGTCATGAGCACTGACCTAAAGAACTTCATGCCTCAGTTCAGATGTTCTTGTGGGTTCTTTTGTGACCTCTTGGACAAATTGCTCTTGGGGTAATTTTTGTAGGCCTGCCACTTCTGGGAAGGTTCACTGTTCCAGGTTTTCAGCATTTGTGCAGAACTCTCACCATGGTTAGCTGGAGTCCCAAAGCTTTGTAGCCTCTGTAACCTTTTCTAGATTGATAGAAGTCAGTTACATTGTTTCTCATCTGTTCCTGAATTTCTTCAGATCATGGCATTATGTCTTCCTTTTTGGGATCTTTTGGTTTCAAGGAGGTTCAGCACAAATGATGACTCCCCTCCAAAAACACACAGAATAAACCTGGACCTTAACAAGCGAGATGGTGGTCCAGCTGTGGCTTAAATCACTTAACTGTGTACTAAACACTCTGAACGTCTAATAACACATCACCAACACTCTGAACAAGTCAGTTACTCTTAAGAGAAGCATCGAAACCCTGAGATCATAAACGTCCCTTTTGAAAACATTTGCATTTAACAGAGCACATGCTTCACAGAACATTTATCCTTTATGTCAGGATATTTTTTCTTCGCTTACCCTTGACTTAAGCTTTTAGATGGGTTATCTCTGAAGCAAAAACAAAGACTGCTTAAAAGGAGCCATGTTGAGATCATTTATTAAAAATGTAACATTAGTTCTAAAATTATCAAAAAAAAAAAAAAGCACACAATAACAAATCTACAAATCTCTTTACAACACCTTTTTTCAGTTTTTCATTTTTTTTGGAAAAAAGTTAAAGGCTTAGCTTCACTTTAATAGATTGCAATAAAAACAAGGCCATGAATACAAAACATACAAAACTTCATTACCTAGGTGCATGCATTAGGCCTAAAGAAGAGAAGTTGTTCTGAGGTTCAGTTTAAAATGAACTACATGAAAATGGTTCAGTCTGAGAATTAGAGGTATGTACAAAAACCCTACAGTGATAGAAAAGCTGCCGAAACAAAGCGCAACTTTGCTGAAACCACTTCTCCCAGTGGGGTTCAGAATCTGAACTGAGACATTTGATATGAAAGGGTAAGAATTCTAAGGCAAATGTTGGTACCTCCCCCACATGCACGAGGCTCATTACAACCAAGTGAAACGGGCTACACGTATGAATCATGTGTGTCTTTAAGCAGATTTTTAGAACTGAAATGAGATGTTAGGGGACACAATCAGTTTTAAGCCAGTGGTTTTGCATCCTTTTACACCCCTTCTGAATCAGTGTTAAAACACAAACACACACACACACACAAAACTTCACCTAGGAATAGGTAGCAGGTTTACAATCTCTTTCTGTTGAAAGGCTACTCAGGGGGCAGATGCTGGTATACGAACCGCTATTTTTTTTTTTGCACATCTTAAACAAAAACATTTAAAAAGGCCTCTTGCTTATTAAAAAAAAAAAAAAAAAAACAGCAAAAAGACTTATAGGAATTGTTCACCCTGAAATATCAACTTGAATATCCAAGCATAAACGCTAGATCAGTCAGCTCGATGTCAAATGCATAACAGTTACACTTTCTCCTGCACACGAATGTGTTTTAGTTCACCCATAAAACACCTCCAAGAGAGAGATCAACGATCAAGGCAAACCCTCTGACAGAATAAAGGAGGTTTGACAAGCCCTTGCAATCTGGGTCCCTATTTACACACATTAATAAGAATTATATGGAAAAGGCTGATTGATAATATTACCCCCTGTTCAGAGGTGTGTAGTGGTCCGGCTCAGCTGAGACGTGTTTTTATTTTTAACAGTAGTGTCGACAGTTTATGATTTGAGGTCTCTGAAGCACCCATCGCTTGCTACTGCCAAATGGATGGCCAATATGAAGCACTAGTAGTGTTTCCTGAATCACTATTGGATTCCATGAGTTGCATATCAAACGTTGTCCATTCATAAGGACAGTGTGTTCCCAAAGGACAGCAATGAAGGGACAGTTCATAGCTTGACTTGGCTTATTCACTTCAATATTGGTTCTCACAGCATGAATGAAACCCCTACATCTTAAAACTGCACAATTCTCTTTATTTCAGCTCACGAGAGCCTCTTAGTGTTTCCTCAAAAACTGAAATATTCCTGTTTTAAACTTCACCATGTTGAGCAGAACTAGCTGTTTCATTATGGGAGTTCGTAGAGGCATGTTGGTGGCCATTGCAAAATATGCTTTTACAGAGGACTGTCTTGATAGTGGTCACTAGAGGTGGGAGGGGGAGGGGAAAAAAACAAAACAAAACAAAAAAACCCCCAAACAACCCAAAACAGAATCTCTATTTTTCACCACAATATTATGTTGTCACGGCAGCGCCAGAGTGGATATATAAGGGTTGCTTTATTTTGGTTCACTTCTGCTACATAACAAATGGAAGTTAGAAAACAAAGTCCCCGTTCTGGCTGCAGTAACACGCCTTCTCTTTTCAAGTGAAAGAAATGAGTCATCATATTGTAGCGCTGTAGCATCGCCTGTTGCGATTCCTGCCTCTAGTGATCACAAAAAGTAGGAGGAATACGGCACCACACCCCATCACAAGGCTTTCCAATAAACCAGACGGCCAACTACAGCAGAAAAGGGATTATTAGCCAACACGTCTTACTGGGAGAAGCTTCTTTCCGCAAATAGAATCGATATTAAACCCTCACTTCCCACTAGTCTTAAAAAGGTCTCCGCACTGCACGCATTCATTTTCATTTCCTTTTTTGCTTTTAACACAAAGGTTGGTCATCTGATCCTGACAAATCAGGTGTTTAAGATCAAAGGAGACAGAAAAACTGCAGTGCTGTGGCCCTCAGCAGTTAGAAAACACCAGGACTCTGTTCATAGTATAGTGATACCTGCAGTTGTAGAAGTAAGATTGAGATGGGAATGCAAAGTCTTTTAGTCAGAAATGCATAAAGAACCATTCAGTCCAAAGCAGAGCTTCCAGTCTTTGAGACAAGGGCATTGAAATAATGTTAAAAAAAAACAAAAACCAAAGTCCCAATGATAAAAAAAAAAAAAAAAAAAAAAACTAATTAAAAAGTGGTTCTCTCCCTCTCTCCTGCTTTAGAAAAGATCAATCTTTTTCATCTTCCTCCCCATTAGTGTGTTTCTTACTCATTTTGTTTTACCACTCCCTAAACTGATGTCTCAGACTGCAGCCTCATGACAAACTTGTGGCTCTTGGGGTCGATAAATTCCTCTCCCAGGTTAAGAAACGGTAGAGATGTGACCGTAACCACCAGGGCGAAGTCTAGTCGGCGTAGTGAAAACACAAGTCCCTGACGCAGCGCTGAAGTCACAGGCTCTTCGCTCACCAGGGTCCACTGGCGTCCCCTACCGTTCTCCCGCTGGTACTGCATGGTTGGGCCAGGGGTGAGGTATTTCTCCAAGAAAGCCTTAAAGTCAGAAAGCACATTTATTAGCTCAAATTAGAACACTTTCAAAAACTCTTAACAAGAGTGGAGCCCTTTTTAAACACCATTAGCATCGTATTCGGCTGCAGTCTTTACACACACGATAGGTATAATGTTGGTAACTGAAGCGGTAACAGTAGTTCAACTTTGAGGTTCTTTTTTCCCCCAGTAATGACGGAGACCCTGAGCTTCAACAAAAATATGTTTCTTAGAATTAGATTTAAGCTGCAGCACTTCACTTCAGATAAACATCTGAAAGTAGACTCCGGCTCAAACACTACCTGACAGGAAGACACAGCCCGTGATAGGACCGTGTGTGAGTACGTGCGCACCTAACATATTCTAGATTGTTCAAGATTAGATCTGATTCCCCCCTTCAATGTCAAGCTGTAGCATTTGCAGCCTTCTATAGCCTTACCACATTTATGAACTTTTTTTATTTTTACTTTAGTGCAAAGACACTGGTTATCTTTGGTTATCTACTGCTTAGATTAAAGCAAAAAACATACCTGTTCGACAGAGCTGGACAGAGTTTGAAAGCAGCTTGTCATTTAGACATTAAGCTTTCTCATGCCTGATTGTTTTCAGCACTATACAGCCATATCTGGCTTGTAGTGCTGGTACAAAACTAAAGAAACAAGTTTTAAACAAAAATGGATGGAGGACCAACTTCATTTGTGGACGCTTACTTTAACACGTCCTATACACAAACACCTGGAGCAGTGAGCTGCATACCTGTGCCCAGGGGCAGTAAAGGGGTTAACGGCCTTTCCAGATGACACATCTAGTGTGGATGTGAGGGTAGGAAAGTGTTGAAGCATTATCTAAATATATTCACCTTGGGTGTCATGTTGTGAGTGATGCAGAACTGCAGATGAGCGATGATGCTTTCCATGCTGTGGTAAGGCTGCTGCCGTGTGGTACGAAGGTATTTCTGCATGGCGCGGGCCATCGGTGCAAATATGGCCTGAGCTGCTTCACGTGGGTCCATCACTTCGCGTGGGTGTTTAGGAGAAGTCGCTTGCTCATCTTCCTGAAGACGCTTGATATGTGTGAATGCCTCTTCTACTGCCACAACAAGCCTAGCAGGACCAAGGCAAGAGTTAGTCAAACAACCACAGTGCTAGGCTGGGAATCAATAGATTTAAAAAAAAAAAAAAAAAAAAAGTTTTTAACAAATGTCCGGCATACATTTTATCCATTCTCACCAGTTTTATTAGACATTTAATTATCTGCCATGTTCACAATAACCTGCCTTATATGTGTACATTACTGGTGCTCACCTTGCTTTGCGCTTGCGGACCCTGCGGTCCATCTCTGCCTCCTCATAGTAGAACTCGTTATGGGAATTGTCCCGTCTGCGAGCTGCGGCTGCGATCATTGCCCGGGACTGGCCTGTTGAGTTGTTGGTGCTATTCTCTGGGGAGAAAGAAGGAAAAAGGTCAGTCACTCAACAAGTCCAGCTGCTCTGCCTCTGCAACCACTAGTCATTATCACAATTATGAACTAAAACAAAAACAGAGGCAAAGAGCATGAGAGAGAGAGAGAGAGAGAGAGAGAGATGTCAGCTGGTTTGCATTTCTTTAAGCAACCAGTATCCTGGAGGCTCACCTTCACCCAAGGAGTAGACCTTGAAGCCAGACATTTTTTTGGAGAGGATGGACTTGGGCAGGTTGAGTAGAGCCGGGTTATAAACTGGGAAGTCACTGTAGTACTGATCCAACACCCATACTGCAGCTCGCTGGATACTAGAACGTACA
This sequence comes from Hepsetus odoe, assembly GCA_017165825.1. Lineage (NCBI taxonomy): Eukaryota > Metazoa > Chordata > Actinopteri > Characiformes > Hepsetidae > Hepsetus > Hepsetus odoe. The sequence continues at coordinate 1,119,173 of CM029388.1, forward strand.
GCACAGGAACACTGATTAATAATAATAACAACAACAACAACAACAATCATCATCTGTGCAGATTATGTAGTGTCAAACATTTAATAAAATCTAATTCTGCGATTATTGGGGCAACAGTGATATCTAGTGGAGGAAGGTAATACTGCACTTTGGACAGCATAAAACATACTTGGCAGCTATAACCACTTACCAACTACTGGTAGGTCAAACCACATTTTTTAGCATGATATTTCTACAATGCTAATGTAGGTTATCAACCACAATGTTACCACACAGCATTCAACCACAGTAAAAAGCGATCACACCCAAGCAAGAAAGAAACACAACATGCAAATGAGCCTAAGGCACTGATCATCTGAGCGAAACTTTCCACCCCAAAGGCAGAGTACCATTAAGACCATATCCAGTCAGTCAAGCGTTTATATTGAATCCGGTTCCATGTTAAAGTGAAGATTGTTCTTGTATATATTAGATGTTTCTGGGATTCATTTCCAAACTTCTTTAAATGTTAACAAGTCTGAGCACATCAGGAAAAGGCTCAACTATGCAATGCTAAAGTATCAAATATCAGGCTAATAAAAAGCTCCTTACTAACAAAACAATAAAACAAAAAAAAAAAACAAAAAAACAAACACATGTTGGCTGTATTGAACGATCAAAGTGAGAGGACACCACAGGATATAAAATGATGATTGTTACACCCCCCCCAAAAAAGGGTTGGATTGGAATATTGGGCACACAGGTCTACATATCTTTCAGCCCCCACGACCCCATTCCTGACCATGATTTTTTAGATGACACACGTACCTAAGATGGCCCACGTTGTAAAAGCGGCTGGCTCCATCAGTGGTGCGCACCACCTTTAGACAGAAGGCTGGCCTGAGGTGCCTCACCTCCAGAAGCACCAGAGCCAGGTACTGAATGAAGAGCAAGGCATCGACCAGAGAAACCGCATATCCCACAATTCCCCTGTAGTCCCTCTCTCTGGGCTCCAGCACCCGGACTCCATAGAAGAGCCAGTAGGAGGCCACAAAGAGGAAGACCAGTGCCATGAGGAGGCAGCGGAAGACGAAGAAGCGAGGTAGGGTGGCACGGGGTGGACGCAGGAACAGTGCCCAGGAAGAAATGAGCAGGACCAGGAGCTTGAAGGCCAGAGAGACGTAGAGGCCCTCGCAGGGCGTCCCACATGGCTCCAATGAGTCCCGCCACAGCAGCTGCGGCAGCAGCAGGAAGGCAAGCGGTGTGAGGAGGGCGAAAAGGCCCAAAATCCCACTTAACACTGGACCAGCAAACCGCCGGCATTCAAGAGGAGAGGAGTCCTCTAGCTCTTTAGATGCTCGTGTCAGGTCTTCATTGGACACGCTGTGCTCTGATGTGCCCGTCACCACTGTGGTGGTCTCACCCCAGTTATCATCCTACACAAAAGGAGGGGAGACATTAGAATACCATTAAGTAGAAAATCAAAACCACTTCAGTAATAAATCTGTTTCTTCTCTGATGATCTGCACCCTCAACCTCAACCTGGTCCTGGCAGCAAGTTTTGTTGACCTACACTATAATCCCTCAGGCATGTCATAATATAAAGTGCAGGGGTCTGCCGTCATAATTTGCCAGAGTTTTCACCTTAGTTACAGTTTCAGCTGCTACAGCAGAGATCAGCAAATCAGAATCAATGGGGATCAGAATTAGAATAACATGAGTAAAACACTGGACCAGATGTCAACAAGTGAAAAAAGAATGAGTCAGATCAAGCCCTAAAACAAAATGTGTCTAAGATAGCACACACCCACACAATGTGGTGTTAGTTGTATTAATGAGCACATATACTAAAATTGGAACGATACAGAGAAGATTAGCATGGCCCCTGCGCAAGGATGACACGCAAAATCGTGAAGCATTCCTTATTTTGGGGGCAGCGGTGGCCTAGCGGTTAGGGCGTTAGCCACATGATCGGAGGATCGGGGGTTCAAACCCCTTCCCAATAGGTTGCCCTGAGGTACCCTTGAGCAAGGTACCGTCCCCATCACTGCTCCCCGGGCACTTTCAATAGCTGCCCACTGCTGCACGGGTTTGAGTGTGCATGGGTAAAATGCAGAGGTCCAATTTCGTTGTGGTTCATGTGTGCTGTGCCGTGAACTCGCAATGACAAGGGTAGTCACTTTCACTTTTTCACTTTTAGTGGGGTTTGTGAGTAGTTTAAATGCAAATCCAGTTTAAGACGCTCATATTAAGTTAAGATCTCCTGCAACTGACTAGAGACCCGTCCTGGTAATTCTCTGGCTTTCACCCTATGCTTGCTAGGACAGGTCCAGTGCCCCCTGTGACAGTGGCCGGCAACTATGTAAACTGAATATTGACAGCTATCAATCTTGGCAGCTTCAGCCCTCCTTGTAGCAGAAAAATGTAAAAATAAACATCCAATTAACTCTTGGGTAAAATATTTTGTTTTTGAAAAGGTGAACTGAATGTGTTTAGCATATTTTTTGACAGATTGCACAGGCACAAAAAGACACGTACACAGCTAGTCTACTTTCAAAAACTTGGCTTTGCCTAAAAAATTAGAAATTCAGGTAATTGTTTAAGACAACTGCAATATCCAGCACTAATATTCATTTTTGACAAAAAAAAAAAAATAAAATAATATATATATATATATATATATATATATTATATATACACACGCTTTTGGACATAATTATAAGAGAGTACAGGTCTCAAACTATTCGATGGATTTACAGGCCTTAGTGCTTCCTGAAACCTGCCCTTTTATGAGAAGTGAACAGGCATGTACACATTATCCAGAATAAAGGAGGTTTCTGTCTGAAAACAGAACAAATAAATAAATGTTTACAGCAGACATGTATGGCGTATGCTTACCCGGTCATCTCCACGTGTAGACTCTGTGTCCAGCAGAGGCTCTCCAGGAGCCTGGATCGTGACGGATTTGTCCCCTCTGCTGTCTCTGCTCTTAGAGCGGTGCCTATCTCTCCGATCCCTAAAAGGAACAACCGGTGAAACGTGATTATTTTTATATTATACAGATGTTTTCAACTCTGGTGCACAAAACATAACATGCATATTACAATGAGTATCGACTCAGGTTCAGAAACAACCATTAAATTCTGAAAAATAGTACCAATTTTAATTCTAATATATACATAGAATATAATTAAGCACAAATTCACAAAAATCATTGTCCAAAATAATGCTTTGTTACATTTTATTTAATCATTTTATTTATGCACCATTACTTCTTATCATGTGATCGTGTCTTTGTTGGAAAAATAAATAAATCAAACATCTTCAGGGTTGAAAAAGACTAATTTTCCCAAGAAAATTAGCAAATTCTCCATTTTCACAGAACACACAGTTGGGTATTTTCAAAAAGGCATATAAAGGTTTGTATTTCTAGTTGCTCTCAGAAGAAACCCTCTTCAATTTGTGAAAATTTCATGAACATTGCAATAGAACCTGAACAAAATGAACCAAAATCAAAACTTTGTTTTCTTGCAGTCAAAGTTAAAAGTTGCTTTCCTTCATCAGTGAAGTTAACACTGTGGAGTTGAGTGAAACATCACAGATGTTCTATTGATGGGCTGAAACAGGAAGTTGCAGAACTGAAAGCACAGACAGTGAGAGTCAGGCGCTGAAGATAAAACTAACGTAGCTTATTTTTTTTCAGTACTGACAACATCCACAGTATGATCGGAAAAACTGTAAACTGTAAACAAAAGCCAAGATCATCCAAAAAAACGAATTTTGTTGAAGACACGCTCCATTTCCTACAGAATGACACTGATTAAAGCTGCAGCACTAAAAGCTCATAAGAAGCACATGGTGGCATCCACATGTTTGGAGCTGTGTTTGTTTGCACTGGTATGCCCTCCTTCCAACATTCTCACAGGCGCCACCGCACTACGTGTTTGTGTGTGTGTGTATATTCTGTGTGCACAAACCTGTGCTTGCGAGAGCTGCGGGAATGGGAGGACTTGTATGAATAGCCCGAGTATTGTGACTCGTTATCCATGTCTGGGGCCAGTGGGCGGGGTTTGTGGACCCCAGCTCCGCCCCTGGGACGTTCTGTTGCTCCGCCCAGCTGAGTCTTGCGCTCGGAGATGGCTTTGGAGGAGAGAGTCAGAGGCAGCTTCAGCAGCTCAACTTTACTCCTGAGAGAATCTATTTTGGAGGCTGAGGAGAAGAGGTGGGATTAACCTGCAGGAGACAAAACAATTCAGCTGATGTTACTGCTCAGAAATGATTTTTCCCCCTCATTACATGTGCATCAATTGCCATTCAAACACCAAAGATTTAAGGCAACAGACTTAAACATTTAAAAGCACATTTAAAAAAATAGGTATCTGAAATCTCTGATCTTTAGAACTGGATCTGACCTTTTGTGTTCAAATTCCCATTTCTTTTTTTTTTCTCTCATTTGCCCTTTTTAAAGCTGACATTTTTTAAAAGTCAAAATTAAAAAAGGTTTAAAACTGAAGATTTGGGGTCTGAGTGATAAACCGGGTATCTGGAGGACATTATAAAGTTGTCTAGCAGTGAGACTCTTGTTCAAAAGGATATCAGCGGTTACTTCAGTTTATTTTGACCTCTTATTGTGTCATGAGTCCTTTCAAAGTTTTTTTTTTTTTTTTTTTTTAATACTCCACCCATGTTGCTCAAAGGAGCCTGGATTCTTGATTTAACACTGAAAAAGAGCAAACCTACACAAGCAGGACCTTGACAATGTTTCCAAATACAAAATTCAGAGAAAATGAATCAAAATCAATGGGCTGCTGTTAAATATTTATTATCTGAATGAATCAGGTATAGTCCCAACTTTACTTATATTGATCTACTCTGCAGAAGCACATCATTCATTAAAGCTGGCAAAAATGAAATTAAAACATCAGCAGCTTTGGGGAATAACATGTTACACTTTTCCCCAAAAAAAACCCACCATGGTCAGAATCTGTGCTTTCATTCTGCATCTCAGTCACCCCAAGTCTCATCACTCAAATCTCACACACACACACACACACATTCCCCAGCCATCCCCTGTCGTTTCTGGGGTAACCAAGCTTGGCTGTTGCTATGGGAATGAATAGGCAGGCACAGGAGCTGTGAATGGCATGAGGGCTGCATTTCTATGGTTACACGACCTTTAACCGCACAACCCTATATCACAGACAAGGGCAAAAAAAAAAAGTTGCAGTGATCTGTTAGTGTTTACCTGCATGTGTGTGTGAGTGAGTGAGTGAGTGTGTGTGTGTGTGTGGCCCAGCCCCAAAATAACAGCAGCATTTCCAGCCAGTCATTAAGTGAAGCTGTTCTGCTTGACTGAGTGGGGCAGGCGCTGACACACTGGGGTAGGGAGGTGGGGAGAGGAGGGCTGGGGGTCTCTTAATCCGATCAACTTAATGAAGAGCCACCACCCTCTACACTTTCTATTTCTGTCTCTCTCTCTCGGCCTAACCCTCCCTAATTGCTTTCGTGTGAGGGGAACACAAGCTTTCCTGTTAAAGACAAAACACTACCCCTACTGCTGCACGAGTGTGGGCATGTGTGTTTCTCACTCAAACAACACAACACAACACACACACACACACACACACACTTGTCAGGGGTTGTTTACCAAGCTGATAAGACAGTCAGGGACACCATTTGTCGAGGGCAGATTCACAACACGTGCCACCCATCAATCCAGAGGAGGGGGGCTCCACCACACAGGAACGTCTTAAAGAACTACAGGATGTGGTGGTCTAGAAATAGGGTACTTGCCTATGAACCTATGGCTCAAGAGGTCCCAGGTTCGAATCCCACCTCAAGCGCTACCACCACTGGGTCCCTGAGCGAGACCCTTAACCCTGACTTGCTCCAGGGTAATTAAGACATGCAAGTTGCTCTGGATAAGAGCGTCTGCTAAATGCCGTAAATGTAAACTACAGGAATATGGCATTCATCAACCCACGTCTGCCTTCTCAGTTGTAATCAGTTAAAATAAAGGTTAAAAATAATAATTTTCTTATACTATATCCATCTTACTGACTGCTGTTATGCTTGGTTCATGTTCCTGGCTTACTTTTAAGCACAGGGAAATTACTGCCCCCTGTTATCGGCACTAAAAAGATGAGATTAAAGGCATATTCCAGCATTTTTCCAATTTTATGATCTGAAACTGAGTGACACATTAAGATGTATTCAAGCTCAAAAATGTCAAAAAAAAAAAAAAAAAAAAAAACAGCCATGAAGGGCACCCCAGCATTTCAGGCTGCAGGGCATCTAAATCCAGACTGCACTCACACACTGACACTCACCACCATCCTTGGCCGCTCTATTAGTTGTGATGTTGACCTTCAGCAATAATACAAATAAAATAATATACATAAAACAATTAGTGGAGAAAACCACTGGCACAGAAGAAATCCCTGAATCTCCCATTTGAAAAGTAATATCTGTGCCTCCCAGACTCTTCAGAGGCTTTTCAGCACAGGTGGAAACACTGTCATGTATTTATTTAACTACCATTAACATAATGTATGCACTATTTGTTTCACTTTAAAGAGAAACACCGTAAAATCCTGTTTAACACACTGTCAGTAAAACATGGCCATGATCTCAACATGGCCTGAAAGGACAAGGATTCTGATTTCTCATAATCTTGCAGTCCAGCTACCTCCAGCTATTATAAATCTGAACTTTCCTGTGGACAAAAAAGAGAGACGTGCAAATGGATGGTGTGTCGATGTTAAGGTGTGGCAGGGTTAACTTATGAAGCAAGATCCCTCTCCCTGGTGTGTTTTACAGCCAAGATATTATGTTACCTATTATTCTGAGTCTCCTTTGACCCATTTAGCCCAACCAGCACAATTAAACTTCTCAGAGAAGAAAAATAAGTTCAGCTTTCAGTGATGGCTTATTCTTTTCTTTCACCATCATTAAGCTAATACATCAGAAAGACAAAATGTATGGTCTATCTTGTTCTCAGCTTCCTAAAGGATTGTATGGGCTGGGCGAGGCCTACAAACCCCGGGCTAGGGTTAGATGCGCCTAGCGGTGGTAGCAGCGGGGCGTCCCGGCCACTCGCGCTACGAGAGGTCGCGGCTTTGAGGCCTTCACTGGAAGTGCGAGATACGGTGATCCGAATCTCCTTCTAAACTCTTTCAAAGTCGCTCGCACAAGAATTAGAGATAGGAGGTAACGTTTTCGGGAAGTCGTTCTGCTTTAAAAATACCCAACAAGTAGCACACCCAGGTATTCACCAACAATGCAACTATTGGGCTAATCGGAATTCATCGTTCCACCTTAAATCGTGGACGGTTCCACATTGAGGCGAATGTGCGGGGAAGCGTGCAGCCTGCAGGGTTTAAGGTGGAACGGACAATTGGGAGGAAAAAAGTAACTTTAGCCGCTTAACTCTGAGTGCAGTGAGAGAAATATTAAGTTATACCATAGATTGTGCTTATTTGCGGAGTTGGGGGGCGTTGAACCTGCTTTTAAGCATGATTTTGTGTGTTAATACAGTAAAAAAACAATGGAAGATTGGGGGAAAGGGGTGGATTTGAACAGGGTGGTTAGCTCGAAAATCCCATTTTTCGTTTATAGGGTTCAGAAACCGGGCTTAATAAATCAATACTACAGCCCGGGGTCAGAAAAGCCACAAGCAATCGAATTATCACATTATCACATATAGAAAATGGCAAAAAAAAAAAGAAGAAAGCAAACGTGTGGTAAAGCACTAGAGCCGTACCTTTTCGTCGAGGGCTGATGGCCTTGCAGCTGCAACACAAAGAGGGAGCCTAGAAAACAGGGGGGCTTCTTCAAAAGCAAGGCTTTCTGATGTCCGTCCTGATGCTGGGCAGGAAAAAGTGCGTTTAAAACGGTTTAAAAAGCGACCTGCGCTGCGCTGAGAGCCAGGAGCCGTGTTCGCAGCTCCTCCTGAGAGGGTGAATACTTTCATTCATCCACAGAGCCGGGAACCCATCCAAGCACGGGGCGGTTGACGGAGAAAACGGGGAGAAATGGATCCTTGGCTCTCCTTTCTCCTCCTGCACATCCCAACCCGACCCGTCCTCCAGCAGAAGCCGCTCTCCGCGACCCGGATCAGCCGCAGGTCCGGTTCTCTCGGTCCGGGAACGCTTAGTTGGGGGTGTTTTTCATCGAAACACACATTTCCGTCTCCTTGATTCAAACCCTGCACTCTTTCTTCTCCTCTCCTCCCCCCGTTCCCTGCTCCCGGGGGTCGCTCCGCCTTCCTGCCCCCTCCCCAAACTCTCCCTCTCTCCTCCGAGCAGCCCTTCCCAGCCTTCAGAGCCAGTCCGGACCCGAACCAGGAGCAGAGGCGCTGATCCAGCTGATCCAGCTGCGCTCGGTCACTTCAGAACCTCTCCGACCAAATCACGGAGTTGATCATCCTCACACACCCAGAACAGCGCACACCCCGCTCTCTCTTCTGATTGGCTGCAGACCACACACACACGAATACAGAAATTCTCACACACACACTCAGTGAAAGTGACAACCCTTGTCATTGCGAGGTCACAGCACTTTTAATCCATGCACACAAACACCGTGCAGCAGTGGGCAGCTATTGAAAGCGCCCAGGGAGCAGTGACGGGGACGGTACCTTGCTCAGGGGTACCTCAGGGCAACCTCCTTTTGAGGGAATTGAACCCACAATCTTTCAATGCAGGGCAACTCCCTAACCACTAGGCCACCGCTGCCCCTAATGAATACAGAATACACCCATGAATACAGAAATACACACACACACACAGAAATACTCACATACACTCAGACACCCATGAATACTGAAACACACACACACACACAGATACAGAAATACACACACATACACTGACACCCATGAATACAGAAATACACACACACACACAAACAGAAATTCTGTCACACACGCACCAAAAGCACATGAATACTGAAACACACACATACACCGACACCCATGAGTACAGAAACACACACACACACACACCCCCCAAATGCACATGAACACAAATTCTCACACACATAAAACACATACATTCAGACACCCATGAATACAGAAATACATACGCACACACACACACACACACAGATACAGTAATTCTCTCTCACACACACAAAACATGAGCACGCACACACACAGCAATATTTCTGGGTTTAGCCAGATGTTCCTGTTGTATAATCCTCAATACAGGTTAATACACACTTTAGTACAGATTAATATACTGGTTATTACACAGTTTAAGTCCAGGGTGTCTTCTCCAAAACCATCTCCATCCCCTGACCTACTCCGCTTTGAGAACCAGTGGGATGAGCTGAAAACGAGCATCTTCAAGCGTGGACCTAAGAACCAGGATGTGAAGATGCCATGTGTTCTCCAGTCTCTTCAAACATCGCAGGAGATGATGAGCAACAATCTCTCCAAAGGGATTCTGCGCAAGGTTTTTGATTAAGGGGGCATTTTTTATGTTTTTAACTTTTTAATATTTATTTTAGTAATTGGTTAGATTTGTGTGTGTTTATTTTTTTTATGCTTCTTTTTCTGCTTTGCTAGTGTTTCCCAGGGGTGCCAGTATTTCTGGAGGGCACTGTAAGACACGCCATCACGGATGTTCAGGTGGATTATAATCCAGATTGTAAGATTTTATATACAGGCTACAAAGATCTCCTTCAGTGTGAGCAGGTTCTGGGGCATTTGTCCTCAGTAGGTTCATCTGGACACGCCACTCTGACACTCCTTCTGCAGTTGTGCTGAAAGAGCAGAGCAGCTGAAGTAGCCTGAGGCAGCTTCCTAATTCTGAAAAGCCTACTGCACATTTTAGTGTTTTCCTGCCCCAACACACTCGATCCGGCTCAGCAGCTCATTCCCAAGCCTTTCTTTACGCTAACTGGGTGTGGCGTAGTGGAGAAGAATCACACCAGGGGTCCACAAGCAGGATCTGAAAGCTTTAGGCCACAATAGGCTTTCATTTATCAAGGCCTTCGTGAGCTGAATCTGATGTTAGAAGAGAGAAAACCACTCTTAAAGGCATAAACCCAGCAGGACATCATTTCCAACTACTTCCAGCCTTCATTTTTAAAAGAGAAGCAGAAAGAAGAGAGGGATGCTGAACATTTCATTTTTTTAATGTCACAAAACAAATGGGTCTTTAACATGAGTTTACATTTTCCTTCTGTGCACCTAACGATCTCGCCATTTAAAAAGAGGGAGAGAAAATAATTTACACTTTTTGTATCTACAAAAATAAAATCAAAGTAACTAGAGATTTACATAAAATGAACATATAAAACAAGGGTGCCATGTCTATATTACATGAGTGAACAAGATTGAGAATAATAACAATAATAATAATAATAATAATATAAAAGAAAAAGATGTATATGCAAGACAGTAGTTTGCACGAGCGCCGGTTTCTCAGTTTGCTTCTTTCGTTGTGCATTTAAAAAAAAAAAAAAAGTATAAACAAGTGTGGAGATGATGGGCAGGGGGGAAAGACTAAGTATGCAGAGTGAAGCTAAGGAGAAAAAGAGTAGTTTCAAAAAACAAAAAAAGAAAAGAGAATGGATGAGTTTCAAATTTAAAGCTAAAGAGAGAAATAGGGTCTACATTTCTCCACCTGAGTTACGCAGTAGTTACATACGAACGTTCAACCCAAAATCCAGTCACACCAGAAACCCTCAGCAGCGCCACACCAACTGAAAACCAAATGGACTCGTACAGTAGAGGTCCGTCCTCTCTTCTCCCTTTTAGGGTTTATACGTTAAATAGTGAAACACGGTCTTTAATCTAGTGTTAGACTGGTCACAGACTGATCTTGGACCAGCTCTGATCTGATCCACGTCACTCGTTAAAGAATTCCACCAGTTTTCCCTTCAAAGCATGTAGAATTATTTGGTTTAGATGTAAACAAAGTCATTCAGAGCGCTTAGAAATTAAATTCTGACTAAGAGAAGTTTGCTAATGTGTTTGCAGCGTTGGAGACGGGAGTAGGACGTCTGAAATTTGCTGCCTGATGCACCGTTTCCTGGTAGTGTTGAGTAAATGCTTCACCTTAAAATCATACCCATGCAAGGTGTAAAAACTGCAAAACAACTACCAAACAAAATGTTGTACTGTCTGTAAAATTCAAGGCATACATACTGGTTCCCATTCCCACCACTTAAAGCTGGTAGTTCTCTCTTCTCATTAAAACGCTCTGCATTACTTTGTTTACACCTCCATTAAAGAATAATGCAGTCAGTTTGGATTTTTTAGAGCAAGTATTTTAGCGTTTGTCCAAACGAATCTGCGTACCTGTAGTGTACGATCAATTTCCACAGCGAATTTGGAAGAATTCCCCCTATAAAGAACTAAAAACCCTTTCTGCCCAGAACACACTGAAACTATTTCCCTTTGGCTCCCTTTAACAGTCCCGGGTCATCAACCGTACGCTACAGATGTAGGATGAGAAAGACCTACTGCTTTAAGAAATGCTGGAAAATCCCAAATCAGTACAGATCTGCATCTTCTAACACCCTTACACCATTTCGTGGTACGAATCCCTTCATGCGTTGTAAACGTCTGCAGTGGCATCACTGAGCTATGGCAAAAGTTTGAGGGACAAACTTCACAGTATTTACACCAAACGACAGGTCTCACCACAGGTACTAGGACGTGATATTAGAAAACACTTCATAAATAGCTTCCTTTTTTCTTCAATGTTGGCAGGAGTCAGTCTGCAACAGGGCTGAGCAATACAGCAATACAGTAGTGAGCAGTGCAGTAGTTTTGCCATGAAGCATTGCCAGGGCAACCCCATGAACCCCTGCCTTAACCATTGTGCGTAAAAGGGATAAAGCCAAACTGGTTTTCCCTCCACAGAACACACAAAGCAAGCTCAGCTAGTCCTTCATCCCTCCTTTTTCCCTTCCCTCGCATAGTGTTTATTTATGAAAAAGCTACAACAAAAACTTATGATGCAACACCCTTACTTGCAGCCCATGTCTCTTCCAGGGGTCCCAGTGCAGAAGAACCTGATTTTTTTTTTTTTTCCCCTCCCAAGTCATCCATCCACACATACCATCAAGCGAACAGTGATGGAGACAGCTGTTATGGCTCATGCGGATACAGGCTCAATATGGGTCCAGAACCAAAATGGCACCTGTTGGATTCCCAGTTTATCACTGATGCGGTGAAAGCAAGGAGCATTGATATACAGTGGGTAAAGTGCTGGGGGCTTTCCTTCGAAAGGGCAGAGTCATTTCCTCAGCTAAACCTTTTCAATCTCATTTTAGACCTACTTCTTTTTTTTCTCTTTTCATCGTCCAATCACTGAATAATTATTTTAACCTACAATGTCACTTTCTCCATTCCAACTATTTGTTTTTCTTCTTTACAACAAATACAACCTTACATTTCAGGACCTTTCACCTGCGGATTTCTCTTTTGAACGTATCTCTCGTTTTCCGCCTTCATTCTTCCTGTCTTCCTTCATTTCTTCCTGCTTTTTTTCCCACCCATCTCTTTCCAGGCCTTTTGCTGAAGGTTCATCTGTCCTGCCTCTCATTTCCTGGGTGGAGACGTCACACACAACAGACAATTTTTCCTGGCTTCTCTTCCCAGGAGCAAGGCATGCTGGGATGCTGGGATTCTGGGAAGGGGCTACACTGAATGAAAGAGATGGCACACATGCCGGTCCCTTAGTGTGGGTGTTTGTGTGAAAGTGTGCACACTTAAAAGTTCTTTTGTACACCTAGTGTAATGTCAAAAGCCTGTAGAATGAATGTCTGGCTGAACTGGTACTTTTGGGCCCCCTTCTACACCTAGAGAATTAAAAAAAAACAAACACAAAAATTACAAGATGATAAACATGAAGGTAGAACTTACACTGGCATTGCTTTCAGTCACAGTTTTTGATGGGTTCATTCCAAGTGTTCACTTAAAAACTTAAAAACCCACAACAATTCGATATTCACACAAGACAAGCACAGTTCATTAAGTGAATTTTAGGCAGCAATTCGCTGTAATATAGTAGGTCTGTATTCAAAACTGTGGAGATTAAAATTCCAAAGTGATTAATTTGCTGTTTTGCTGTTTTGTTTACCTACCTTGAAAACAACATGATCATTTTTTCAGTTTTACCTTGTTTATCAATCCATATCTTTCATGAAGAGTCCATTTTTCAACTCACCTTCGCCTGTCCCTCGGTCCATAGATGCTGTCCTGGTGACTGAGGGAGTCCTGTGGATGAAATCTTCTAAACCTTGACTGACAGGGGATTTTCTCGCTGCTCTCAACAGCCTATAATAGTCTGCTTCAATCTCCTGTGGGACAAAAACAAGCAGAAGAAAATCAAGTCCAATCTACCCAAGTTTTAGAGTCTTTGAATACAAATGGGAGGATATCTGTCTTCCTTGAACTTACTACAGAAGTAAACAAGGTGAGCATGAGTAAGCTGTGTAAACGTTTTTGAGAAAAAGCCTCAGACTATTATTTCAGCTGTGGTTGAGTTTCTGTGGTGAGCAGTTTTACTTTACCCTAAGCTGGTGTAGCTTTTTCATCATCTCCTCAATAGTTTGAAAAATCTCATCCACATTCTTTATCATGTGCTGCTGTCTGCTGGCCTGTGATCGACTGAGCTCCATCTGGTGATTGAGGGGATTGACTTGATCTGGATAAGATTTTACATTTGGTGAATGGCAAGGGTTCTCCTGCTCTTCCTCCTCTTGCTCAGAGGACAAGGATCCCACATCTTGTGCACAACTTGCAGTCTCGGTAGCGCTGAAATCTTTGACCTCATCCGTGCTGCTCTCTTCTGTTAGAGCGCCTGTCTGGTCTTTGGGCATCACTAGGTAGAATATGTTCCCTAGAAACAAGCGCAAGCGTGAAACCACAAGCAGAGCGTCGTTGCAAAGCAAAGATGGGGTAGTAACTGGGTCCTGTTTATGTATATACTGATATATTCCAGATTACAACCTCATAAGATCTTAATACATTTACATCATTTATTAACGTTCATTGACTACTCATAAGAAAGTGTCCCTGAAGTTACTAGGGGTTAAGGGCCTTGCTCAGAGGCTTAAATGGTGCTGGGGCTAGAGATATGATTGAGCTAAGCTCAAACCTCTTGGTCGGTAGCCGATTGTCCTACATTAGGTTACTACCACCTCAGTACAACAACAACGAATGCCATAGACTGTTTTAGGTCCAGCTTTAAATATGTTGTACATTTGTGTCCTTTGTGACAGGATTAATACATCAGTTGCATCATCTGGACCTCGAAAAGCACAATGAACTGCCTGAAATTGTTACATGTATCAAGAAAATGATCATTTAGAAACAGAGGTGGTGAGTATGTATTGTAAGGGTGGCTAAAAGAAGTTTAAAATTCAGAAGAGAAATGGTGCCTTAGAGAGGTTAACTGCCCCACATGTGACTCCAGTCAACATCTGCTCAAAACCTGAGAGGAGAGAAGGTACTGCACACGTTTACTGTTCGTTAGAGAAAAAAGTGCAGCTTGGGCTAATAAATCAATCAACTATTTCAAGGACTTGGAATCATAAGAGCTTAATCAGGAGACGAAGAAAGAAGCTGTTTTTGTATCTGCAGTCAGTTAGCAGTTCCTTTGTTGTTGTTGGGGACACATTGAGTGCTTTTGCCTACACACTCTATATATGACGCTACCCTAAACGCCTCATAGATTGGTTTGAGTAATTGGATCAAAGTGCATCACTGGGACACATTGAATCTATATACCTGCTATCACTCATACCTCATGTAATTCATGATCATCTGATGTAAATATGTATGTCAGTGCCTTAGACAAGAGTGCACGCCTTTCAATTCAGAATCCCTGCTAGTTTCAGATCAACGCAATAGGAAAATTATGAGCCCTGTAGGGTTGCACAATATGGCAATTTAAATCATTGTGATATTGATCTCTGCAATACACAAAAATCATAGTGTTTAACGGGTTGTCGGCTAGTTTTGACCCTTTCTAGACATAAAGGAACTAAGGTATTCATGTGGTATTCAGAATTTACATTTATTTTCAAAGCATTTTATGTGAGCTTTGTTTGGGTCTATGCACCAAAAAATAATACTATTTATACTTACATTAAATTTTTCTACCTATTTTTATGCCTTAGAATTAAACAGGCTGTGGTTGTCATTGTATTCTTAAGACTAATCTTTGAAAATAATAAAGAAATGAACAATGTGCTGTTTTTTTGAAAATTCAGAAAAAAAGAAAAAAAAAAAAACATTTTGGCTATTTCTGCAGTGTTATCAATGCATGGCAGTATAATCGCGGTACTAACATCTTGTCCATATCGTGAAGCCCTAATCCCTACAAGTTTAAAAATGACTATGTGGTGAGTATGATCCAGTATAATCCAGTATGATCCCACCTTTTGACTCAGGAGTTTGGTTGGAGTTGACATCAGTAATGTCATCAGGGATAGCAGAAGAGACCGCACCCACAGCTGTGCATGAAAGACAGGTAGAGAGTGTGTGTGTGTGTGTGTGTGTGTGTGTGAGAGAGATTTTGTGCACGTGTATGTGCGCACGCATATGTGTGCATAAGTCAAATGTAAGCACAGTGAAAGTGTTTGGTAAAATTAAATTGCGTATTGTGTAGTGTGACACCAACAAGAAGTGTGTTATCAGTGGTTGTGCGCACAACAGGAGAAGAAAAGTGATGCAGAAAAGTGAGTGAGTGAGAAAGTGTATGTAAAAGTGAATATGTGTGTGTGTTTCAAAAAGAAAAGCAACAAGGAAAGACAAGGAAAAGTGTATTAAAAATCACAGCTTAATTACAGAAAGCTCTGAGCACATGCAGAAGGAGAAACAGAGGGAGAGGAGAGTTAGGAATAGAGGAAGAGAGAGTGAAAAACAAAGTTAACATTCTGCATTAATTTAACATAAAATAAGAGCTTCATATGAGTTGTTTAAAAACTTAAGCAGACTAAAAGACTTCTTTTGTTCAAGCTCATCCGTTTGAACACAGTTAAATAAAGTAAATGTTTGGTCTGCAAGGTCACTGCAGTATAGTCTGAGTGTCTTAAGTATCATTTTGCACACAGGCCAGTGTAAGAGTGCTTGCACATTTATGAGGGTACACTTTTGATGGTAACTACTTTAAAACATGTACATATGAGGGTGTTTATGATGAAGAAAATAAGCAAAAACCTCTACGGTGAGCAAACCTCTGCACGTTTTCATGCATTACATATTGTGGGGAATATTATCATAAAATATTACATTTATTTGTTTTGTTCTTCTTCTATAGCAGATTATACAAAAAAAAAAAAAAAAGTAAAAGAGCATCTTCCTTTTCTTGGGTTAAGGGTTTTACTCAGGAACCCAATGTTGTTCGTTCTGGAGGAAGGATTTGAACCGTTGACCTCTTGGGTTGAAGGCAAGCATCCTACCAATAGACCACCACCAGTGAGCTCACTTGGAGAATCCATGAAGCATCATTTGAAAAAGGGCGTTTAAACATCTGCATACCTTTCAGCTGCGCATGGTACTTTCTAAGGATTTGTTTACTGCCCTTTTTTTCTCCTGAGCAGCTTTTTATAATTATTTTCCTTGTTCTCTGACTCAAGTCTTTACATTTAATGCTCCTGTGGCACCTCATCTTCCCACCATCGTGGATTCATGGTACCATGATGAAGAAAAAGCAACTGAAGAACAATATTACAGATCTTTTTAGTGTAGTTCTTAAGAAATCGTACCTTTTCTCATGACCTGAACAACTGGTTGCACCTCCTGCAGTGAACGAACATCTACTTGATCTCCAGCCGCTGGGTTGGTGCTTTCACTGAGAGTAGTCTCAGACACCTCTGGCCCTGTTTGATCTGTGAAGGGACTCCTTTCATTGGTCGCCTCATTTGTAGGTGTGTCATCTGAATCCTGGCTCCAGCCATCTTCAAGATCTCTGAAGATCAACTGTCTAAGAGTCTCAACTGGGCACAAGCATGAGGCAAAAGGTTAGAGAAGTGAACCTAAATGGCAACGTCAGAAGTCAAAATATCAAAAATCTGCTAAAACAGACAATTTAATATCTAACCATCTCGAAGAGCTCCCTCAGCAATTTCAGCTTGATCTGCCAGGTAATCATGCTGATCAGTTTGGAGTTTGAAGGATCCTGACTGGTCAGTTGGGGTAGTGTGAACACTTTCATCGTCACTCTGGATTGAATCAGTCTCTTCTGTAAGTGAGACACCTACAGATCAATGAACCAAGTACAGAAAGTCAAAACTCATGTGTGTAAAGAAAAGAATATTCTCTGACATCATATTCAACCAACATACAAGGGCACGTGTATCAGACATCAGCGTCTGGTGGTTTAGCACTAAAGAGTCTCATTAAAACATGTCTAATCCAATTTATCAGATAACTAGCTCAATCAGTGTGTAAGAAGAGTAAAATGGCTAATCTCTGGAAAGCTGTGGTCCTACAGTAACTGTGTCTGGCATCCCTTCTCTAGGGCTTACCTAGATGATGGACATGGTTGCCAGGTAATCGCAACACAGCTGACCTGGAAGAGGTGTAAGGGGATCAATAAATCACAGGGGAAACAGTCTTTAGCATTGCAAACCTATCCTTATTTAGAAGAGCCAACCATTTACTAAGCACTTACGGAGCTGGTGATCTTTTTTCAGTGGCCCCAGTGCCTCCAGTGGCCAATGAGATTGTCTTTTCTAACAGATCCTTCCAGCTATGGAAACATTAGCAAAGCATTTAGTTACTGGTTTTCCTAAAATCACAGCAGCTACTTAGCAGTAGTGAAGATAATAAAAATACACTCACGTGTTTTTCTCAGAGGAAGTCCCTGCCACCAGTTCATAGATCTGTCTCTCAGAGGTACTAATTACATACAAGGCCTTGTTGTCTGAGTGGCGAGAAAAACAACATCCAATGAGAAATGATGCAAACCACCTTAAAAACCTTTTTTTAAACTGAATCTCATCTCCTCTCACTCATCAACACTCATACATGAATTTGCTATCATAAAACACCACGTCAATCAAGCCCAGATTAATCTGTGCTGACTACACACAGCTTTGGGGATCCTTTTTGAATTTAGGATTTCTCTATACACATACCTGTAGCCACAGATCTGACAAGGGAGGAGTTCAAGCGGACGACAGGGCAAAATGGAGCTTTAAGGTCTGTGTTGCCAACCCCAACAGTCCCCAGCACACGAGACGGACAGCGGAGAATCAAACGGTCATCTGGCCCCTTCTGGAGAAGCACCAACAGGTCTGAGAGCAGCAGAGTCTGAATTTCTGAACAAACAAATACAAACATCATTTAGGACCAAGAATATTTCAGAGTTTACAAAACAAACCAAAATGAGCACAAAACTAAACAGACTTCTAGACTTTAAAAACAACATGGACATCTAAACAGACATCTAAAACCACATTTCAGGCATTCACATGCAAACTTCTACACTGCAGCTGTCAAGGAGAAGGCTGGCCAGAAAATATTTTACCTTGTGCCACATAAAAGGCCAATTAGTTTCACATTTGAGGATTTTGGATTAAAAGGATAAAGAACTTGAAAAAGATATCTAGATCTGGCATTAAATCCTTGCACTTAAATCAAACCTAAATCAGTGTTTTCTTTTTGAGTAGGTTAACTTTGTGTAGACACAACCAAAAAGTACTGTGTGAACTGAAAGGTGAATGTATTTTGTTCAAATTGCTCATTTGTTGTTAACTGGGAAGTCCTACACTCCGGTTGTCCAGCGTGTCATCTGTCTGTATTATTCGTGGATGAACGTCCAAAAGTGCAGTGAATGTAACCTCGTTCATCATCATCATATTAAGGCTGAATTTTTTGTGTTGAACAATGTTTTAGTTTAATGGTCTAAAACAGATTGTATATACAAAGCCCTTTTCACAATTTCTCTTGCAGGACAGGAAACATGGATGTTCTCAGGCCTAGCAAGTTGTTAGAGAAGTCTGAACAGCAGTTTTTAAGGCATGTTTTTAAAATTCAAACTGCTTAATTTATGAGGTCTTTTCAACACAAATCTTTGTGTCCACTATAGTCAGCAGAAACGTAGTCATGATGTGGTGTTGTGATATCATACCAATAGCTTTGTCTTTACTGACTTTCCAAGTCAGGGGACCTTCATGGATCAGAGTCTTCGTGGTCAGGTCCAGATTCTATTGGGGGAGTTGAGGGGGTAGGAAAGATGGAGAAAAAGCGCATATGAGGAAATTAATCAAAACAATAGAGCAGATTTGCTGAACATCCTGAAAATATTGGTATAAAAAGCATAAAAATTGAAAATAGACCACAAAAAAATTGATGTTGGGTCATAGCAAGCGCGTTCTTAATACAGACAAAACTAAAATAGGGAAATATAAGAAAGACATTAAGTACCTTAAACTGCGATGCGACAGGATTTGTCAGCTTCTCCAATGGTGACAAGTCTAGCCTGCGCTGGTATTGGCTGAGCAGTTGCCGGTGTTCTGTCTCCCTGACAACTTCGTTGACAGCCTGCAGTATACCACGGCAACAAGCTTGTGCCCTCTGCAGTGACTGCATGTCAGGGGAGCCAGCTGGATGGAGATATTAGAGTTATTCTAGGAGTGTTTGTATGTGTATATATCTTTTCAGTGCCTGGCAACATGTTCTAGCGGGAGCTACAGATGGCCACACATCTGTGTACACACTGTGATTATCCCATGTGTGTTTTGATGTTTAGCAGGAGAAACTATTTTGGGCCGTGTGTGTGTGTGTGTGTGTGTGTGTGTGTGTGTGAGACAGAGTACATGTCTCTCTCAAGCTTTATTATCTGTGTATGATAATTCTGTCCAACTGGTAATTTGTGAATATTTAGTTTCAGCCCATGTGGAATGCTACTGTTTGTCTGTATGCATTTCTGTGCATGTACATCAGGTACCTTGTGCATTTTTCATGTAACACAGTTTCTAAGTTTACCTTCTGTGTATTTAATGATGTTATCTAGCAGCAAAGGGTATTTGGTGAGCCTCTGCATCTCAGACACCAGCAGATCTCTCAGCTGGAGTCGACGACAGTGTGGACTGGCCTCACATTCCTAAAGATACAATGTCACGACACAATCAATAAACACTAGTGACGGCCCAAATATTATTAAATCGACAAACTTCAAATACAGAACTTCCCGTCACAAAAGCACTTTACTGTGCTAATGTGTCCAGTAGGGGGACATAGTCAAACTTTTTGTAATAATGAGGAGGTCATGAGCTAAATGTAGCAAGAGAAGCCACAATTGTAGCTTAATTTTCATATAAAGTTTTTGTGCGCTACTTAATTGGTGCAACAAGAACACATCAGAATAGGTGGTAACTGTTGATCACTTAAGGTATTATATGCTTTTATCTTAACGTTTTTGGTTAAGGTTCTTCCTTTTATTGTCCAAAAAGCAAAGTGCTGAACCCATTATGTCCTCAAAACATCATCTTATAGGTAACATATAGAATTGTGCACAATCGATGATTAGGAATAAATTCAGCAGAATAAAGCAGAATAAAAAAGCAGAATAAGCATGGGGTGCATATATTCAGAAAAGGTATGAAAATGCAGTAAATGACCTGTATAAGGTGAGCAAAGCGTGGGTCTTTGCGTTGTTTGTTCTTAATGAGCTCTAGGGCCTGACTCTGTTGGCTACACAGGTGAGACACCTGCTCCTGAAACTCCTCTCCTGCCGCATCTTCAAACTAGTAAAAAATAAAAACAACACACTATTAAATACAGCAAATACAATAATAAAAATAATGTAGCAAGAAAATACCACCAAGCCACATCAACTGAATTAACAGGGGAACATTTAAGAACTGCACTCACCCTAGCTAGCATGGTTTCTCCAATGCCTTGGACTATTGGTGATTCTCTCAACTTCTTCATGGTCTCACAAAGGCTCGCTGTAATCAAATCAAACATCAGAAGTGTTTTCTTGTAGTAGTCGACACAAAGTGTGGAAGCCACTTAAAGTTTTGAAAATCTGACAACATGACCAAAGCTTATTTCAGATTTTATTGGTCATGATTACAAAATCCTTAAAGGAAATAATTATCACTTTATCATGCAATTTATTATTGACTGGAAAACATGATCGTAACTGTGCCTCTTGCTGCAGATGGACATTTTTGTTGTAAATCTCTTTCAGAAATGAGTCATTATGATGTATTTGCTTGAAACTGAAATTTACATTGAATTTAGAAATGAACTGGCATAGACTGTGTAAAGCTTTAAGCTAAGTGTGTTCAGTTCTGTTCCTAGAAGCTTGGTGTCCATCACAGTTTAATGAGTTGCCTGCTCAGACACTTCTGGTTCATCTGCTCACTGTCACGTTTAACAGGTGAGGAGGGAAATCACTAATCTGGACAGAAGGTGAACACCTTGCTTTATGTAACCAAACCCCAGCATACCCGATTCTGCACAAATACACGTGACGCAGGTCATATAATCAATTCTGTTCCGTCAGGGCAAAGTGATCAGATACACAGCCAAAAACTGACCATGGAGTTCGTAGACCTGGGGCAAGTTGGGGAAAATGCAGGAAAGCTCCTCTGAGGTTAAAACATTCCTCATCTTCTGGAAGAACACCTGATCAAGAACCCTGAGAGTCCGCAAGTGGGAAGCTTCCGTTGTGTAGAGCTCTGAAAATGAAGAGCACTAAAGATTTAGCATTATCGCTAACATTCTGGAAAGACTTTACAGTTTCTAATAGTTTCATATTTTGGACAGGAATGCCTGTTAGATACAAGTACTACAAATACAAGCACATGTAACTTGAAAACTGTAATTCTTTGTCATACACTGCATTTTATCCATTACTAATTATGCTCTGTATGAAATAAAACTAAGTTAGGCACCGACGATAATATGCTAAGAAAAGTATATTTTGATATGCTGTAAAAACTCCCACTTTTTGAAACATTATCAAAGGTTTTGATATTGCCCCTGTTTTTACCATAGATTACAGCCTGTCTGTCAATCTCTCGAGAGCTGAGTGAAGCAAGTGTGCTGGGCTCCACTGTTTCCTGCCAATTCTGAACGTCAACCACATCCTCATCCAAAGCAGGAGCATCTGGCAACAGTGCCAGCGGTGTGTCCACACTCCTACCGAAAGGAGGAAAGAGAGAGAGGTATCAAAACAAATAAATATGGACAAGTAACAAAAAACAGGAGGTGAATACAAAATGAATCTAAATGCATTTTCATTTCAGCTGCAAACCTGCGTCTGGAACGAGGAGTGTAGGGCGGCGTGGGATTCTCTATTAACCTGGATGTGGAAAACAGAGAAACTGTATTACTTTGCTGCTCTGAGATCACAAAGTTTAACATGTATGAGGTCGTCCACAGCAGGACGGTTGTGCACTGTGTGGCAACTCTGCTAAATGTTAAATGAACTACAGGATGCACAGAAAGCGCACTCTTTCTTGTGTATGCAAATTTATGTTAAGGAATGTCTCACTTGGCAGAGCTGCTGGAAGCTGAGGAAGAGGCACTGTGATGTAATGGGCCATCCCGCTCGTCGCAGTCATCCATGTCCACATCGCTGCGTGAGCGTGGGACACTGTCCGAGCCTGCTGGACCACCACGACGGCGCCCCTCCCCCTGTGCCTTCAGAGACTCACTACGGGCCAAACGCACAGGCACTGTAGGACTGGGTGAGAGAGGGTGAGAGAGAGAGAGAGAGAGAGAGAGAGAGAGAGAGAGAGAGAGAGAGAGAGAGAGAGAGAGAGAGAGAGAGAGAGAGAGAGAGAGAGAGAGAGAGAGAGAGAGAGAGAGGAGAGAGAGAGAGAGAGAGAGAGAGAGAGAGAGAGAGAGAGAGAGAGAGAGAGAGAGAGAGAGAGAGAGAGAGAGAGAGAGAGAGAGAGAGAAACAGATGAGGAGAAAACAGCACAAATACATTTAAAGTCCATTTGAATGAAACAGGCCTTCTTGTGATGTGAATATTTTCCTAAGTGGAGAAAAGAGAAAAAAAAATAAATCACCCTAAATTTACTTCATAAAACATTTCCAAAGCAGCAAAAAAGTCATATTTTGAGAGCATCTGCAAAATGTAAATATGGAGGATTATCGAAAAGCAAGAACTTTTAAAAGGATGTGTTATATACAATATTATATATTTCATAAATTACCAAACCATGAATTAACATTTATTTTTGTCAGGTTTACCTTAATTGTACTGAAAAATGCATCATCAAGAGCCAAACTGCTGTAAATCATCACCTAATCATTTCTATCGCCTCTGATCATGATGTTAAATTACTATCTAATTAAATTAAACTAAAGCCTGATATTGAAAAAAGTGTTTGGAAAGGAGAGAAGAGACAAAAGTTAAAAAAAAATATATATATATATATATATAATTTAATTTCATTGCTTTTCATTTTATATATATATAAAAAAACAAAACAAAAAAAACCACCTCCAGTTTGGTAATCTAGTGATAGTATGAGTAAATTGTAAATAATCCCTTTTTTTTTTTTTGGATGGATACTAAGATTTGACCAGTAATGCCTACAGATTTAGTTTTTTTTTTCAACAAAGACTCATCTTGATCTCCTGGGACCTCTGCAACACCAAATAGACCAGGTAATTAAAAGCCAGAAATGCTCCCCCTCATATCACCCAATTTCCATCCATCCATTTTCTTCCGCTTATCCGAGGTCGGGTCGCGGGGGCAGCAGCTCCAGCAGGGATGCCCAGACTTCCCTCTCTCCGGCCACTTCTTCCAGCTCCTCCGGGGGATCCCAAGGCGTTCCCAGGCCAGCCGAGAGACATAGTCTCTCCAGCGTGTCCTGGGTCTTCCCCGGGGTCTCTTTCCGGTGGGACGTGCCCGGAACACCTCACCAGGGAGGCGTCCAGGGGGCATCCTGATTAGATGCCCGAGCCACCTCATCTGACTCCTCTCGATGCGGAGGAGCAGCGGCTCTACTTTGAGTCCCTCCCGGATGACTGAGCTTCTCACCCTATCTCTAGGGAGAGTCCAGACACCCTGCGGAGGAAGCTCATTTCGGCCGCTTGTATTCGCGATCTCGTTCTTTCGGTCACTACCCACAGCTCGTGAGCTCGTGATTAATAATATTTTTTTATTTTTTTAACATCACATTATACTCCTTAATACTGGCCTGAAAGTCTGGATTAAACCCATACCTGTCCATGCTGTCGTCGCCGAGGCTGCCAGTGGAAAGTCTCTGTCCTTCGGTCTCTCCGTCCTCACCAATAGAGTCAGTGTTGTTCTCAAACTGCTGAATTATGTTCCTCACAATGCCTGGATTGACTAGATGAGAGAAAATACAAAAAAAGAGAACCGAAGATGAACAGAGCAACAAGAAAAATTAAGTAATCCTAAACATAAAAGTGAATGTGCTTGAATAAACAGCAGTACGAAGCTTCTAATGGGAGTTATGGGAATGTATGAGGAGAGACATGTACCTTCTGTAGGGGATAACTGGACATGGAACGCTGGAAAAACAAACAGGGACAACAGGGAACAAAACTAATGAAATAATACAAATACCAAAAAATGACAATCCAAAACCAAAAAGGGAAAATTAAAGGTTGGATAATATAAAAGGTTGAAGGTAAGAAAAAAAAAGAAAAAACATCAGGATGCTGAGTGATGCTGATCAATGTGCAGATGTTCGTTGGTGTGGTGTGCATGTGTAGCTGTGGATTTACTGGACTGGGATGTGCTCCTGGGTTTGGCGATGTACTTCAAGATTGGATTTCTCTTCTTATCCTCTCCATCTTTCTCCTTCTTTGAACTACTCAGTTGCTGAAGAAAAAAGAAAAAAAAAAGAAATTAATTCTGGAAATGTTTTTAATGTGTCTAGAAAAGAAATCAAACCAGGGAGAACAAAGGAATGAGAGAGGGTCTCCTCTCTCAAAAACTCCTCAATAATAAGCAAAGAAAGAACAAAGTAGATACTTGAGTACTAAAGGTAACTTGACCCTTAATAAACATAATATATTATTAGGTTTTTTGGATTTTATATTTAATTTTACTTTCTATGGAAGAAGGGAAGCGTGGGGAATATATAGGCTTTTAGAGTAAAGCGAAGTTAAGTGTCGTTGTGAAACACAATGAAATGCAGCCTCTGCATTTCACCCATACAAACACGTGCAGCTATTGAAAGCACCCAGGGAGCAGTGACAGGGATGATACCTTGCTCAGGGAAACCTACTCGGTTGGGATTTGAAGCCACGACCATCTGATCCTGGGGTCAACACCCTAAACACTAGCCCACTGCACAATTAAGTAACTTCGCTCAGAGAGATTTTAACAAAATGTGTTGTTTTAATGGAGCAGAGTCGAGACAAAGGTTGTTAATGCATTTGCCAACACAGGGAAAAGCCGCATAATGCATGAGAAGAGACCATGATAATAAGCCTTACTTCCTCTCTATTACTGCAGAAAGCTATTTACCATTTCCACCACTTAAGCTGGCCTAAATGCGGGCTGAAGTTTACATTACGTTATAGTGATTTAAAGCTACAAATCACTAACATTCAAACAAGTGTACCTTCTTGGTCTTGGGGAAGAAAGCAAGCCACTTTTCCTTCTCTGTGGTCAAGCCTGGGAAAACCTTTGAATCCCGCAGCTTGACGCCGGAGTGCCGGAGATACAGGAGGACGGCTGAAGCTAACGGGGAACTGTAGGAATTTAAACAAAGACTATAAACAGAAAAATCCAATAAAAAAAATTAATAAAACAGTAACATAATGGATTTATGATGATATACTACCACTGTTTCATTATGAAATTAATTAACATTAAAGCCTTATATATTTGTCCCACTAAGCATTAAACCGAACCGATTTTTTAAAAAAATTGAAGCTCTTGGTTGAGATTTATGCTTAAATTACCCAAAAAGGTTTGATACAAACCCTATCAACCCCCACTGATTCGCCCTCCTTCATGTCCAAGGTGCATAAAAAGCATGAAGTAAAGGAAATGTATTATTTATTCCTTCCTACCTTTTCTCCTCTTCGTGTTTCGACCTGTGAAGAAAAAGAAAAAAGGTTAATTGTTTTACTGGCACCACGTAACAAGCTGCACAGATGAAAAGGCACAATCAAATCCCCCAACGTAAAGAGCCGAGACAACCTCGACAGAATGCCTTAACCTGGACTTCGGCTGCATTTACTTCAAGAAGCTGCAAGATTCTCTGACTGCATTCTCGCAGTTAAACTCGTGAAGCCATCATGTGACCCTGAGCTGTGTATGTGTGTTGGCCTGTACCTGTGCACTAGCTAAGTGGCCACCTGTGTGTGTGATTGTTAGAAGTCATGTGACATGGTCTCCATGCTGAGGTGTGTCGGGACTGTGACCAGAAGCAACCTTTGTAACTCCATATTGTGGACTCGATTTTAATCATCCGACCCATTTCCGCAGCGATCACTCACTCTGCTTTTCAGGCAACGAAGGCAATCCCAGAAACATTTTCCATTAACTATCATCCATGAAAAAGAGCAATTAAGCATAAGTGACTGTGGCCCCTTCTTCAGCAACCAAACAATTCCTGTAATTTACATCAGTTTTTATATCGCAGAGGAGGATTTTTGAAACTGAGCTAAATGGCTCTAATTTAGTCTCATTAGAGAGCAGAGAAGTTATCCATTAAAGGTTCTGCTGCAGCCTCACAACAATGAATTTAATGAAGCTCCAAAAGCTGAATTTTGCTGCTACTGAGAGATTTTGACATGGACTTGCTCTTCCAGTTTGAACTGTTGTCTGGCCAGCTGCGTAAAAGCTGACCAGCCATAAATCAGCTTAGTATTCGTACTCCTTTACACCACCTTGTCTGACTTTAGTATGTATAATAGAATACTTATTGTGGTATTTTTTCCTTATGGTGCAAATTTGCATTGGGTAATGATCCACCACCAAACTTGTTCAGTAATTATTCGGTGATAAACAGGGTGAACACAAATGGGCTACAGTTAACTGTAGAACATATCAAACCTATACATAATGTGGAGTTCATCAGCTGGACAATTTGTGCATTTATCTATGCACACATTTCAAATAAATGTGGGAGGAGCATAAGCAATGCATTATATTTTTGCATTGTTTGCATGTTTGCAAATGCAGGAAAATGGGAAAACAGTAGCCCTGGGACAACTACATGCTCTGGCCTTCCTGAAAACAATAAATAATAAAACATGATTTATAGTCTAATCTAATCATTCATTTGTGTGAAAGATACTAATTTATAAAAGGTACTTCTCATTTGTTGTTTACTCACAAAAAAAGAAACAGAAAAAATAACAGTAACAAAAAATGTAATGCATTCTTATACACATTCAGCCAAAACCCAGCAAGACTTAGTCAGTTTTAACTGTCATTTTTAGAGCAGCTGTAGTCTATTAAAAGGAGAAACAAACACTACTATTTACTAGAAGAAGAAAAGTAGAACTTACAGGAGCTCCCACAAAGCAGTGACCTGTTTGTCCACCACTTGTTTCTCTTTCGTCGGATCGCCGTCTAACTGTTGAAGATCACTTTCTCCAAACAGTGAGCCGAGCCCCATCATCTGCTTATTCCTGTGTTATAACATGTCAGAAACAACATGGTTAACACCAAACAGCAGGGAGATCATTCAGTTAAGAAAGTTTAAAAATAAAACGATAAAATTACACCAGCGTTATGTAGCATTTGCCAGCCTGAAATATATCTATATACAAATCTATACAACCGTGAAAACAACACAAATGTGAGGATTAAAACTTAACCTGTAGTCCTGGATTTGGTCCTGGATTTCTGGAAGCACCTGCTGTTGAAGTTCGGACAGTGGACCTCTGATGTCCTCCTGAGCATGGAGGCGACTCTCTGGACAAAATCAGAACCATGGCTCACTGAAACAACAGCTTCCTTCTTTTCTCACATGTGCAGAATTGGTTCCCAGTCTTTGATTTAAAAAAATATTCCAGTCTTTTCCAAGATAATTCTGTCAGATTCCTGTGTCTGCATCATGTAGTCAATCACCACTAAAAATGATGAGGCAAAACCACTTCTCTCAACGTCTAACAGAACCCCAAAGGCAGCTGCTTCAAAGTTTAGGGAAAATCACAGAACTCCTTTAAAATCAACGGATTTAGAATGAAAAAGGAGCTCACCGATGTCCGACAGATACTCGTCTCTGACTTTAATCTTCAGAGGCTGAGAAGAACAGAAACGTAAATCAAAAACACATGCACTAGCAGCAGTGAATGTAAGTGATGTTTTGGTGTGAAGCATGTTACAGGACCGGTTTCAGATTTCACTCAGATTTGAGGGTGCCTGCATTAGACACAGCATCATTGTTTATGCCGCAAAACTTAATGCAGCTGTATGTCTGCATGAGGGTGTTTAGTTGTGTAATGTGTTTATTATGTGACTGTTTTTAGAGGATTACAGTGCTATTTTCCTGTGCGCAGACACAAACTATATGAGGTATGAGGTTAGCTTGGCTCCATTACACAGTTTCTCACTGTAAAAAAAAAAAAAAAAAGTAAACTCTAAGAAAAACTTTATGCATGTTTCTCAGTGCTGCAACTTAAAAGTTCTCAAATGGCTGACAGATGATGTGGAGTTATTACTGAAGCAGAAAATAAAATTAGTAAAGAAATGCATGCATTTAAAAATAAGAAACGTGACTGTAAAAAAATAAAATAAAAAGAGATTTAACAAATTTCACTTGTGTGTTTTCTGTGGTTTGTGTAATAAACCACAGACTTGGTTAGCGGGTCCCTTTTCTGAAGGTTTCATCAAAAAAGAAAATAAAAAAAAAAAGTTTGAAGGTACCTTATGAATCCGTGAGTGAATAAAATTAGCTGTATGACTAAGAGGTGACTGGTGTTTGTGTTTAAGAAAGCGTCTGTGCATGTCGCGACATTATTAGCAGAACCGCCTCAGGCCGTATACTTTGAATGCCGTATAATAATATTCATTGAGCCCGAAAGTTTATAAATGATTAAATAACTGACCTGAGTGACCATATCAGTTACTGACAAAAAGAAATACTTTTCAACCAGATTTTTAAACAGGAAAAAGTACAAGAGAGAGTATCAACTGTAGTAGGTTAACTAAAAGGTGTAGCAGAGGCGATTTTAAATCACTATAATTA
Organism: Hepsetus odoe; assembly: GCA_017165825.1. Taxonomy (NCBI): domain Eukaryota; kingdom Metazoa; phylum Chordata; class Actinopteri; order Characiformes; family Hepsetidae; genus Hepsetus; species Hepsetus odoe. Next base: position 1,148,276 of record CM029388.1, read on the forward strand.
ATGAGTCACTATAATTAATAAATTATACACTACAGATATATTTTCTATTACAGGTTTCCAGAAGCAGCTTTAAATCATTCTAACTGATAAAACAATTAAAGATGAAAAATATTGTGAGAGTTCGTCCTCTCAGCCCATGTTAACCTAATTTCCAATGTTAGGTTTCTTTATCGTCACAAATAATCTTTGCTTTCTTCTCTTTGTATCTGTTTAGAAACCTGTCTTCCAAGATTCCTCTACCACAGTCAAACAAGAGCAGGGTAACAGAACTGCAAACTGCACTCAAGTTTCAATTTTACTCACAGCATCAGGGTCCAGGAAGTGGGAGCAGATTTGTGGTGCTAAAGTACGAGCATCTTTAGGGCTTGAGCCAAGATATGCCTCCACAGACAGGTAGAACAGCTAGACACCACACACACACACACACACACACACACACACACACACACACACACACACACACAGGTAACCAACTCATACAACATAAAAATGTATCAATCCTAAACATTATAATAAATCAAGATGCTCAATTACAATCTCTGGTCATCATCCCAATTAACAATGCTTCGTGAAAGAGCAATGACAGCAGGGTTCAAGAGCGCAGTTTAATTTTAAACTGATTTTTTGAGTCCTCAAAATAAACAAAGGCATTCATTTAAAGCATATACGATAACAAAACCCTCAGGTTTCAACAAATCTACTCAGACTTTGAACGGAAGTGTATGTAACCACAGATTTTACAAGAAACATTATAAAAAAGTGACAAATTAATACACTGCCTGTTAAAAAAAAAAAAAAGGGTGGAAGAGCTCTAGATTCAGCTTTGAGATGCTCAGAAGAGAGGAACTTGCACTGACCAGTGGGTTCGGGTCCAGTAGTTGACTGAAGATGTATCTCATAAAAACGGTCATGTGTGCTGGACGACTTTTCAGTAGCTCAATGTCCTGAAATGGGCCGTCCATCTAAAGAGAGCACGAAGAGTGAGGACCAAGACTTCCAAGTAGAGATTAAATCACTAAATAAGGATATTCTAGAGACTCACTTCATTGATGGAATAGCACTCATCATCCTCCTCTTCCTCTGGACCAATTATGTGAGCTTTTCCTCCCTAGAAGATGAGCATTAAGGTAAAAAAAAAAAAAAAAAAAAAAAAAAGGAGCTTCTGTATATTAATGCTTGAATGAGTTGTAAAAGTGATATCAGTGGAAATGTATGAATGTGTAAGATGTCAGTATTAGTCATTTATTTGTTTTATAAGTTCCAACATTAACAAAATGATTGATTACTTGAACTCATGAAATAAACTAAAGGAAGCTTATTTCAAACCAGTTTCTACCTGCTACGGGTGGCTTCCTGAATATGGATTGTATAAAAGTGCCCATTGCTTTTGGCCTTGAAACATTCAAACAGGTATCTTTATTCACAGCACTAAATCATCAACCAATTTAAAACCAATTTAAAATTTCATGTATCTAACCTGGAACTGCAGCGAAACAAACTAATCTCTCATGTCCAATAGGACAGGTAGTGTTGTGACACTGACGCTTCATTGATTTAAATGCGATTTAGTGTCTGGTGAGGAAAAACTTGATATTTCTGATCTCGTTTGAAGCAAAATCAATTGGTGAATACAAAAAGATATTTAACATCTTGTTTCAATGTTCACTGCTTGTGTGTGTGTCTTACTGAGTCAATGGTCTGGGTGTCAGAGGCTTGTCTCCGGTGCATCGGTGTCCTGAAAGTTGAAAAAGGTGAGGAGAAAGGACTCTCACATGCCTGAAAGAGAAAATGAAAACTGTCTCATTATCACCTGCAGTGCGCAGCACATATTACACATATTACACATATTACAGCACATATGCCCCCACCGGGGCAGCGGTGGCCTAGCGGTTAGGGCGTCAGGCGCATGATCGGAGGATCAGGGGTTCAAACCCCTTCCCAATAGGTTGCCCTGAGGTACCCTTGAGCAAGGTACTGTCCCCATCACTGCTCCCCGGGCGCTTTCAATAGCTGCCCACTGCTGCACGGGTTTGAGTGTGCATGGGTAAAATGCAGAGGTCCAATTTCGTTGTGGTTCATGTGTGCTGTGCCGTGACCTCGCAATGACAAGGGTTGTCACTTTCACTTTTTTTCACTTTCACTTTTTCATATTATATTCGCTGTTTGCAGTGGTCTCAAGTGTTATCTGCACACGTTCAGCTCCTAGTGATGAGTTTACTGTGCCATGATGGATGAACGCAGTACTGCAAAGATGAATTCCTCTAATAACACAGGCAAGGACAATGTTTTATGTTTAGTTTTCATGCACAATAATAACCAGAGCTGCATTTCCTAAAGTAAATTCAGATTAAACACATTAGCTATGGCATTCTCAATACAAGAGAGCCCAAAAACCTTTGCCTTTCACTCTGAAGATTGCCTTTGAATCCAGTCAGAGTCCAATAAACTAACCACTTAGTCAAAATGTTTAATTCTGGAGGTGAAAAAATGGCAACATACATGTGTGCGAGTATCTGCGGGGGGGGGTGTTAAAAAGTTTAAGGCAGGTGAGAAAAAATGGTGTAAACAACGAATGCTTTCAGAAATATAAATAATCATTGTTTATTTTCACTTTACAAAATGCAAAGTGAGCGAACAAAAGAAAAATCTAAATCAAATCAATATTTAGTGTTACTACCTTTTGCCTTCAAACCAGCATCAGTTCTAGGTACACTCGCACAAAGTCAGGGATTCTGTAGGATTATAGTCGGTGTCTGATCAACCAATTTTACCAAACAGGTGCTGATGATCATCAATGTCACACAGAGGTTGAAACACAGTCATGTTTGGAACAACCTACCAGCAGAGTTCCTTCAACCACTGTGTGCAGGTGTACCTAAAAGAACTGATACTGTTTTGAAGACACAGGTGGTCATACCAAATATTGATTTGATTTAGATTTGTCTTGTGCTCATTCACTGCATTTTGTTGATTGATGAAAATAAATGATTCCATTTCTGAAAAGGGTTCATTGTTTACAGCATTTTTTCACACCTGCCTAAATCTTTTGTACAGTACTGTATGTATAATGCACTCTTTCCCCACTTCATTTTCACAGTTGGAACTGTGGCGATATCTTGAGCATGGAAAAGAAGTGCAGGCACAAAAAGAAGTGAAAGCATAAAAACAATAAAACATCAAGACAAGAGGAACAACCGTTTATAACAATCTTCTTCTAAGCGAAAATTTATTTGGGACTGTCAACTTCCTGTTGAACCATGAGTAAGTTTGCCTTCCCACACTGAAAGTTCTTTTTTCAAGAATATCATTTTCAGCCTAATGGTATGGTTTTTAATTCTTTAGCCATTTTTCCTCCTTTACTGCTGCTTATGGAACTTTACACCCAATTAAGGTCAAAAAACATGACAGGAAGCCAGTGTCACCAAATCAGCTGCATCTAAAAATCTCACCTTCAATGACATTCAACCAGGATGGTGTCCTCTTGTAATACCAGGCGCCATAATGATTATAATCTTATCATAACAGACAGGGGAGGAGGTGCGGGCAGGTGTGTTTAAGTGGTATGAAGTGGTATGTTTAAAGATTTTAGTTTTTCCTTTACTTCGGACTTTGTTTTAACAACTCACCTCAAATTCCATTTCCCCTGAATCGATAGACAATCGACCTGCAGAAACAAGTTACGATTACGTCCATTTGATATATACACATATCTGACAATCAATGCAATATAAAATACTGGCCCATACACACCTTCTCCCACAGTCACATAGTTGGTTACTGACTCAGAGCGTGTTCCATCCTGTAAAAGAAGAGGCCAGACAGGTATTTAGCATAACATCCCTGAAAATAAGCAATTAACAGTTTACAGTGACTTACAGTTGAGGAGATTAATTTACCAAATCTTGCTGAATTTTCACTCGTACTTGGTGCGCTCGCCTTTTGGCACTTTCAATTCTCTCATCCAAAGAGGGGGAAGGGTTTCTGGACTGCTCCTCTAGCAGGTCCTGCAAATGTGTCAATCTGTGCATCAGTAAATTGCAGTTTACTTCCTTCTGTAAAGTGCTACGGTCAGGGTGATTGTAGGGGAGCAGCTTCTGCAATACCTGTAGTTCAGCCTCCTCTTGCTCCAACATTTTTCGGAGGATCTGTGTGGCATGCTTCTGGACTTCTGGGTCCTGAAAAATCAGCCAATTAGGGACAAGACAAAAATGAGATGATTAAACTATATGTGATTTTGAAGCAGAACATTAATTAGGGGCAGCGGTGGCCTTGTGTTAAGGGACTAGGCCCCAGGATTGGAAGGTTGTGGATTCGTATCCCAGACCAGTAGGTTGCCCTGAGGTACCCTTGAGCAAGGTACCGCACCAATCACTGCTCCACAGGTGCTTTAAAAAGCTGCCCTCTGCTGCACGGTGTGTATGGGTGAAAAGCAGATGTTGAATTTCATTGTGGTTCACCGTGTGCTGTGCTTCACAGTAACAAAAATAGTCACTTTCAATTTTTTAAAAACTCTTTAAAAAAGTGGTTGTGTTCTCACACACACACACAATTTAAAGTAGTTAAATTTTCCTCTGCATCTAACTGGGCTGCAACCAAGGCAGTTTCAGTGTTAAGTGCCTTGCCCGAGGGACCTACTGCACTTCAGCTGTGGATGTGGGATCAGCTCCTGATGCCTCATTTTTTCCAGCCAGTTCCGGGGAATGGATGGCTCCCTTCTCCATTACTTCTCCAAAACTGCACAACAGCTGCTAAAGACCTAAAGACTAAATATTTTGCACTTGCTCTTGGTGTAATCAACCAAAAGCCTTACGTCTGTCCCTTGTTTTGTCCTTTTTTATTGGTAAAAGTATCTCAAAGGGTCAGAAACTACATAAGCAAGTCTATCAGAAATGTCACCATGTGCTATGAAATACCTGGGGTACACAACTGCAAACAAGAAGTAAAAATGAAATAAAATAAATAATAAATAAATATTACTATAAAAGCAGACTTGCCTTGCCCATGTTTAATAAAGTGCACCAAAAAACAAGCACATTCTGCTTGAAACATGCAGCTGGTCAGCATTATTTATATAAGTGCTGACTATCACAGATTGTTTCAGAGAAGCACATGTCATGTGACAATTTATCCAAAAAAACCAACAAACATCACAGAGATATCTTCAGGCAATATCTGTAGTTCACTACAAACATGACTACTCATTTTCTTCTAAAGATTCGTCTACAATACTGAAGCTCTGTGAATGAACGTGAATGTAAATGTTCAGTTGGACATACCTGTAATGGTTTGGGCCCGGTGATTCTCTGTGAAGGGGTACCAATTCCTGTGGTTGGCAAGGGCGGAGGTGGGGGAGGTGGAGCTTCACCTCCTAATGACGTCCTGTGGTTGGGCAGAAGGTCTGAAGAGAGCGGTTGAAGGGGGACAGAGGCTACAGAAGGAGGTGGGCCTTGCAGTGTCAACGCTACGTATGTCCCGGCTATGAAAGAGGGACCAGGCATGGAGTGAGACAGAAAAGGAGAAGCATAAAGAAGTTTACTTACAAAAAGATCTAGACGAGAGGGTGGGGCATATGGGAAAACACTCACATTTGATCATCTTCACCACTTCCTGATGAGACATAGACGACACTAACGAGCCGTTGACCTGTAAGAGAACACAATCCATTAGGGTAAGGTGGCCCTGAGATTAACATAAAATCTGTTTAAAACTAAAAAGCACCTTAATAATTCGGTCTCCTTCCTGCACCCCTGCCTTTACAGCTGCTCCGCCTGATAGCAAGAGAAGAAAAAATTAAATAATAAAAATAAGAAATAATCACTTCTAACTATAGGAACTATACTTTCTGATTTGCTTATAGCTGCATACTTGATCACAACTCAATTGCAAATATAATTGCTAGCGACTGCCCTAATGATGACCTGCTTTAATTGAGGAGTACACCATTTATGGACCAATCAGGTGCTTGCACGATCATGGGAAGCCAGGTAGGTCTTGCATGCATTCTATACTAATTATTCTATACTTCTTTTAAGGCCATCAGTTCATTTTTCTTCAAAATGAAAGTCTGAATTGCTTTTTAAGTTGTGAAATCACCCAACTTGATTGCAAGAGTAAACAATAAATATTGAAATATTTTATTATGTAACGCATTTTTCACTCGTATCAAAAATGTTCATTATATTTCCATGCATGTCCATGGACGTGTGTGCTACCTGGACGAACGTTCTGCACAAGTTTGATTCTCTCTCCACACACAGTGAAGCCAAAGCCCAGATTGTCCCTCTGAACAACCACACATCTCTGCACCAGACCTGGGATGAAGAGAAATGTGAAAGTGACTATTCTTGTCATTGTAAAACACAGCACGGCACACAGTGAGACAACAAAATTACACCTCTGCATTTTACCCATGCACACAAAACACAGGGGGCAGCTATTGACAATGCCTGAGGAGCAGTGACGGGGACGGTACCTTGCCCAAGGGTACCTCAGGGCAACCTACAGGTAAGGGATTCAAACCCATGATCTTCCGATCTGGGGGCCAACCCCCTAACTACTGGGCCACCGCTGAAAATTTGGAAATTTTAGAATTACAGTGAATTATCTGATCACCTTGACGAATGCATGAGTGGGATCCCTGAGTTAACCGCATTATTTTTATTATTAAAGCAAAAAAAAAAAAAAAAAGAAAACTGCTATCACACACAGCACTGACTGGCAAGAGTATTGCTGTTTAACTGCACTGCATTACCTGCGCCCTCGGCGGGAAGCTCCGAGACAGAATCCCTCTGCTGGCCAAGAGGAGACTTGCGCTCTGAGTCTCCTATGGTCAGACTGCTCAGCCTAGACGATGGCAGACACAAGGTAAACATTCATTAACAAAATAGTTCATGTGGGCCAGCTGTAACAGCTCTGATATGGTTGCAAGATAAATCAGAAAAGGATGAACTGGGGAATGACATGCTACAGGATAAGCTCTAGAAATCCAATACAAAAGTGGAACAATCCTAAAAGAGGGATGCGAGGAGAAAGCATATACAGGATGTTCAGGGAAGGACAGAGAAATACAGAGGCATTCGTTCAGTGCAGGCAGTTTAAAGGTGCAGGGGGTGTGAACAACACTAATGGACTGTGCCTTTCAATAACAATCAGTCTGTTTCCAAAACATGGCCTTGTTACAGAAGAGTGAGGTTTCCTGTGCTCTGGATTGAGAGTGAACGGAATGGATGGGTCTTAAAATGAGTTTAATTAGAAAGACTATGGTAGCATAAGTGAGCTAACCAGCCTTCTAAGGAGACTCTAAAGAATTATTATGTGTATGCTTATTTTTCAGATTTCTTAAACAACAAATAAACAGAGCCTAAAGAAATCCTGCTATGGGTGCAATTTCATGAAAAATGCAGTTGCGCTTTATTTCAGAAGCATTAAGGATTTTATTGTACTACTTTTTTTTTTACAAGAAGAAAACATCGTATTGCTCATTCGTTCTCACGGTGAGATTTAAACATGAGCTTTAACAATTACATTTTAGAGAAGCTGACTCAATCCCTCACTCTAAATAGTGAAATGAAACTTCATAGTACAGTACAGAAACAAAACTACCCCTAAAAGGCCATCATGGACACCTCAGTGAGGAAAGGGTGAGGTTTATAAAGGCATTAAAAATGGTATGAAAAGAACAGACTTTATTGTAGATGAGTGATGAGCAGACAAGTCTGTGGCCACTACCAGGAGCTTTTTCCCAGTTTACAGCAGAGATTTATTGGTCACTTTCACACCAAAACTAGGTGCTACAGTGGGTACAGTGCTGTGAAGATTGAGCATAACCCTTTCCCTCACGAATATTCCTTTCTGGAAATCGAAATAAGGAGAACAGAGAAATATGTTGGATAATATTTATCAGCGTCAACCGGAAATCATAATACAGAGGCTGCAGCATCAGGCATCCTTGATAATACTGCTGAAGAAAAGTCAAACTATTTTCCTGTTGCACTGAAAGCTAATTTAACAATTTGCTTAGATATATATTTTTTGAAGATCTACATGTAGTGAAGACATGAAGATCTGCATGCAGTGGTTCAAAGTAAAACCATAAAACTTTTATCAAGTAAGCATTTTATTTGCGGGGGAAAACCCATCAGACAAAACATTTTTTTCTGAAACTGCATTTCTGCTTTTTTTTCTCCTCTGCCATCTCTTCCTTTTTTTAAGAAACAACTCACATCCACCATTTGTGATATGAACTTTGCTCACTCACTCTAACAGGTGGGGGGCAACTTTGCTCATGGAGATCGACCTGTGAACTTCTTAGCATCTCATGGTGGTTGGACTGGCACATCAGTGTTGAAATGAAACTGAACAGGGCAGCAGATCTCCTTGAGTGAGGTTTGTGGACACACTTATTTGGATTGGAAACTAAAAAATAGGGACTCTAACACTCCAGTGCACAGGAACCTTATTTATTTTCTGCCAATTTATTGTCTATAAACCTTAGAATCCAACCCCCTGTACCTTTGACAGTTATGAGCAGAATCGGAGACAACTCACCAAGCAGCAAACGGACTGAATGATAAAAAAAAGAAAGAAATGAAGGATTCAGCAGAGAAAGAGAGAAGGAAAGAGAGAAACAGGGACTATCAAAACTTCATCTTCATGAGATGACCCAGATCAACAGCACGGTTGTTCAGAAGCACATTTCAGTATTAGTCAAAAAGCTCTAATTCATAATGCTTCAAATGAATGAAAACAGGGCTACGTATTTAAACAGCTCAAGGAAAAAACAATGACATGACACTGACAGACAGTATGGGACAGCTTGAGGTTTCATCATGTTAATGTCAAGCAAGATGGAGGGGAAGATGACCACTTCTATCACTACAGCTAAGCATGTTTAAATGCTAAAACTGGGTCACTATAATTAAGCAGTACCTATAAAACTGCAAAGCCCTTTGGAGAAATGGGAGTGAAACAGCGGAACCGCCGGAACCATTCTGAGACCAACACCGATTTACCAAAACTATTTCAAATGAAGTGATTGCAACAGCCATCGTTGCGTGTGTTGACAGATAACATAACGTTGTGAATGCAGGTTTAATGTGTGTTGTTCTATGATTTTTTCTCCAAATGCTTTTCATTTAACTCCTAAATGGGGAGCAGCAACTTCATAAAATGACCAAACTGTTGATCAGTGCTGAAGAATTTCCAAGAACTGCTTGGAAAGTTAAAGCAACCAGATAAATTATCATAAAGAAGACTCCTCAATGTCAATCGGTAAACTCCAGCTACTGCAGTTTGAGGCAAGATCCTAAGCTATTGTTACCTGGACAGGTGAGCCTGTTTCTTTATCGCTGTCCTGCGGTCACAGGACACAAATGAGTCGTGGACACACAGGTGACGAGATCGCAGGGGATGTGAAAGATTAAGAGATAAAGAGAAAGAGACAGAAGAGACAGACAGGACGCAGGACAGAAACAGAGATAAAGACATACATACAGACAGACAGACAGGTACAAAGACAAAAACTGAAACAAACACAGAGGACCATAGTCTTCGGGAAGAGACGATGAAAGAAAGGAAGGGGACTTCTGGTGGACTGCCAAATCAAGATTAAGTCTATCATCCCAGATCCTGTCTGAGTCATGACCCATGTGTGACGCTGTGGTCTCCTGACACAAACAGGCTATTGTAACACAGACTGAAGAACAACTACACGGAAACAAACAAGAGTAAAGATACTACATCATGAAGGTGGAAAAACCAGTACTGAGTTTACTAAACACAAGAAAGGAGATTTTACAATACTAGTCTATTGCAGATGGGCCTTTATTTTTACAATACCTTCTGCTTTTTAAGGCAAATACCGAGCTCACACTCAGTCCTGTGGTGTGTGCGGCGACAGCTGTTCATAGCGGGCCATGCCATCAGCTACACCAAACCTTTGGGTGGCCCTGCAGTGTTATCTCTTGACTCTTTTAGGCCAATACACCTGAACATGCTTCTGGAACTCAACCATGCCGTAAAAAGAGACCTCTAAACCCCAGGTGAACACGCCAGTCCTGCTAATCAGCTTCTTTTGAATCGTTTGAATGTGAATGATAGGTATGCAGGACTGAAGGAAATGCAGAGAGAAAATTGGAAAGTAGGCTTCTAGGCAGAGCTGCACAATATGTTGTTTCTGTCAAGAGTGCACATCATTCATCCAGTGGCTAGAGTATAAACAGCTCTCCTTTCCTGAAAGATGAACCACTTTCCAGTAGATGAACTCATGGTGAGACAGAACAGCAAACATACACTGCACATTAAAAGGGTTAATTAAGCAGTGAGAGCCTTCCAATGGAGCAGTACTACAGGGATTCGTTTGATTAAACAACTTTTTTTTTTTTCACTCTGACTGATGCAATAAATAGCTTGTCATTTCTAAAACAACCCCATCAGAACACACATGCTGTGGTCCTGGAAAAAATATTATGTTTTAGAATGGACACATCATTGTCCAGCATCCAGCAAAGAAAAGTGAGCTGAAACCATTAAAAATTTCATCCAGAACAGTTCAGTGCATTATTAAAGCCTGGAAGGATAGTGCTGAGCCCTCATCTTCCAGGAAAACGTGGTATAAAAAATTCTTGGTTGTGATTAGAGATCATTTAGTGAAATTAGTAAGAATAAGTATTAGAATAAGTAAGTGGGTAGGTAAATAAATAAACAAACAAACAAACCAACAACAGAATTCTTGGTTGTGTTTAATATTGAAACCAATTCCATTTGTGACTGTAATCTTAAGAAAACCACTCCTCAGAGAGACTAATTCACAAAAGGCTTTAGTTTGCTTAGGAGTAAAGAATGGAAAACGGTCATGTGGTCTGATGAGTCCAGATTAAATCTGCTCCAGAGTTATGGATGCATCAGGGTGCGAAGTGTGATGGATGAAGCGATGCACCCATCATGCCTCGTACCTGCCAATGTTATGATCTGGGGTTGCTTCAGTTGGTCAGGTTGAGGTTCATGAATGAATGGACAGGTTTTTTCCATTTTCATTTTCCAAGATGAAGATGATTATGCTCAGATAGTGAAAGAGTGCAAGACAATTTCTACACATGGACTGGCTATCAGAGTGTCCAGAACATATCCTCATTGTTCTGAAGACCTCACATAGTGGTCTGACTCTCCCCATCAATATACGATTTTGGTGAAAATTGTAATGCAGCTCTGATTAGAAATAAATGTTTAGACACTGCACAAGATTTTTAAATCTATACCATGGCAAATGTGTACCATAATCAAAGCTAAAAGAGGTCAAATGAAATATCAGAGTGACTTAATTGGCCAGGCAGCTCAGAAAACACTGACATCATCATCAGGGTCACTGGCAGCACATACTGCAGCTGTCAGTGGAATTTTAATGTCAAGAAACTTCCCCCAGATTTTCAGTGAGTCCCACAGTGACCAGAAACTAATCTGCATCGATCTGCATCTGAAACATTATTTGCAGTAATGCGATTGTCATGGTAATATCTACATGGCCATCACATACAATCATTGATGACACCAACTGAAGTGTTACCCAAATCATTCATTTTCTTTATGCCAGCATAAGTGAGCAGCGAGCATCTTCACAATCAAATTCTGTATTTCTTTAAAATAAAACTCTAAAGCCCTTCTCTTTAGCAGTTGTTTCGACCAGGAAAAGTACAGATCTCCTGCTTGCTACAGGGGGTTTGTTTGAGGGACAAACAAACTCTCTGGGTGGTCGTATAGGTGGGACTGACGGTGCTCAGGGCGATGTCTGATTGGAAGAGTGGACTCAGTCACATTCATTCTATCGCTTCCTAAATTTCCCAATGTTGACATGACGTCTTTGTGGAACTTGGTCCCATGTTAATCATTAATCGAGTTATTGGCCTTTCCAGAACTGGTAAAGCAGGGAGGAAGCAGAATGCAAGCATTTGTTTACTTAGTGCTTTGAGCATCTTGACCACATTTCAAGATTTGTGTTGACAAATCAAGGAGTGTCAATCAACAGTCAAAACACTTATTCATGAGTCATAATTGATTCATTCATTACTTTAAATATGTTTCGCCAGGCACAGTCACAACATGAAGCAAGGCAGATATTTTATTTCTGTCGTGCAGCCCAATCTCAAGCCCCATAACTGGACCTTCTTAATCTAGTTCTGCCTCTAATCTGCATCTCAGGAGTGCTCAGCTGCAGTGCTTAAAGGTTATGCATTGCAGAGCAGCAAGTTCCCTGCTCTGGCAACACTACAGAATATTAATCAAGTTATTATTTGAACCAGGTGTGCAAAACAAACCAAAAATACGTGCTCTGACCCTGAACCCTGCTGCTCTTTCCGAGGTGGATCATACACATACCTGTCCAGGGTAGAGGTTGGGGGTCGAACGCTCATGGTTACACAGCGTCAGAAGTATGTACACTCGTTCACGAAGCAAAACGTGGTCACTCTTCATTCATCATCCTGAGTGAAGGGTCTGTCCCAGCTCTTCTCTCTGGCTTCATCCAGCAGCAGATGTTCTCTCTACGGAGTAGCGGTCAGAGTTTCCTTCGGGCCAATGGTCCCACCTTTCCACTCATTTAGTGCCAGTTGTGAGGTTCACTCCTGGAGGGCTTCTGAGCTCTTTGTCCAGTCTTTTTAAAACCTCACATTTGGTGGAATAACCAAAATACTTCTCCTTGTTGGTGACTTCAGGGACTTTGTTGGGCTGTAGATGTCCAAAAAATGTAAAATGTCCTGAATCTCTATGGACCCTAAGGAAATGTCAGCAAGCCTAAAACCACAAATCAAGCCTGAGAGCCACAGTTTACTGGTCCTGGCTCAAAAAAGCACACTTGAAAAGCTACAGCATTCTCCTACAGGCAGTTTTAGAGTTTAAAGCAGTTTTCCTCTACAAATGTTAGTGGGATTAGCAAAACAACACTCCTGCAGCTGCTGCTGACTGAACAACAAGCCAAAAAATTGTACCTTTCCACAGTGAAACCGTAAATAAAGTGCATCCACCAAACAAGCTGTCCTTCATAAAGCAAATACGCTCTCAATTGTTAAAAATAATAAACTAGCTTCAGTCCTCTGAGCTACAAAACAAGTTAGCATGTAATGTTAGCTAGCCATTGCTTCAGGCTACCTTCCAGATAAAATAAAGCAAATGTTGTGGTTTAAAAAAAAACAAAAACAAAACCCTCCACGCGCTGATATGCAGCTCTTGTGATTCGAGAAATAAAATGCACCACGAAGATAGCCGCTTATCTAGCTGTGTTCCTCCAGGGTTGCAGGCCGGGCCGAATCCCCCCTATCGCGTAGAAGAGATGGCCGCTCCGGAGAGCGCCTCATCGGCGACAGGGCCCATGCGCAGCAGTAGATTTCCCTTAAGGTTGAAGTCGAAGCTGCACAAACTGACGCGAAAGGGGTAGATATCAAAATAAAAACGCGTTAATCAAGTAATGCAATCGCTGGTGCAACTCTTGAGACTCTGATAGTCGGCGAGCCTTATCTGATCTCCCCACCGGTCCATATCACATCATCTCGGGTGCCATTGTCCTGGACACCCAACTCTCCGGGGGCCGCGCGGTAAACCGGGCTCCGGGTCTCCGCGCGCCGCTAAGAGCTCCGCCGCTGCATTTCAGGAGAAGTGGGACCACCGGGCTTTCGCTGCTTTAGCTCATTTCGAAAGCATAACGCCAGCGGCAGCAGCAGCACCAGCAGCAGCCCCGGGACTGTCTGTGTTCAGTGTGTTTGGACAGACAAACACACTCCAGATCTCCACCTGCCGGCTGCGCGAGATTCTACCTCGACACCAGTCCAGACGGGTTTCCTGTAAAACTGAAATTAAAAAACATTTTTCTCCGCTGCTATTTCTTCTACAGGTTTAATGCTAATACTACTTTTACTGCTCTTACTACAACATCTACTGCTGCTTTCACTACAACATCTACTGCTGCTTTCACTACAACATCTACTGCTGCTCTTACTAAAACATCTACTGCTGCTTTCACTACAACATCTACTGCTGCTTTCACTACAACATCTACTGCTGCTCTTACTAAAACATCTACTGCTGCTCTTACTACAACATCTACTGCTGCTTTCACTACAACATCTACTGCTGCTCTTACTAAAACATCTACTGCTGCTCTTACTACAACATCTACTGCTTCTTTCACTACAACATCTACTGCTGCTCTTACTACAACATCTACTGCTGCTTTTAATACAACATCTACTGCTGTTCTTACTACAACATCTACTGCTGTTCTTACTAAAACATCTACTGCTGCTTTCACTACAACATCTACTGCTGCTCTTACTAAAATATCTACTGCTGCTTTCACTACAACATCTACTGCTGCTTTCACTACAACATCTACTGCCGCTCTTACTAAAACATCTACTGCTGTTCTTACTACAACATCTACTGCTGCTTTCACTACAACATCTACTGCTGCTCTTACTAAAATATCTACTGCTGTTCTTACTACAACATCTACTGCTGCTCTTACTACATCTACTGCTGCTTTTAATACAACATCTACTGCTGCTTTCACTACATCTACTGCTGCTCTTACAACATCTACTGCTGCTTTTACTACAACATCTACTGCTGCTCTTACTACAACATCTACTGCTGCTCTTACTACAACATCTACTGCTGCTTTCACTACAACATCTGCTGCTTTCACTACAACATCTACTGCTGCTTTCACTACAACATCTACTGCTTCTTTCATTACAACATCTACTGCTGCCCTTACTACAACATCTACTGCTGCTTTCATTACAACATCTACTGCTGTTATTACTACAACATCTACTGCTCCTTTCATTACAACATCTACTGCTGCTCTTCCTACAACATCTACTGCTACTCTTACTACAACATCTACTGCTGCTTTCATTACAACATCTACTGCTGCTCTTACTAAAATATCTACTGCTGCTTTCATTACAACATCTCCTGTTGCTTTCAGCTGTAATCCCTTTTCTACTACTACTTTTACTTAGAATTTTAATAATTCTATTTCCATCACTCCTTCTACCATAACTACTGCTACTGCTGTCCAGGGTGTGTCCCCCGTCCTTCGCCCTGTGTGAGCTGGGATGGAATCCAGCACCCCCCTGCGCTTCTTGTCCAAGTGAAAATGACTGACTGACTACTACTATGAATGCTAATATGACTACTGCTACTTCAGCTACTTTTAACTTTTATTACTTCTGCTAATACTACAACAGCTACTACTTCTAATACCATCATCACTGCAAGCAGAAGTCTTTCAAAGTTTAACACTTCTTTTTCTACTTTTCTACTAATTCCTCTACTACCACTACTACTCTGGGTCCTGCTACTACTGCTACTTGTACGATTTCATTTCTTCTACTACTTCAACAACCACTGTTGCTGCTACTACTTCTATTACTTCAACTTTCACACTTCTACCTCTACTACTACTTGAAGTAGCACTATTACTAGCACTTCAGTGGAACCCATAGGTTCTCAGTGAAAGGAATGAGGGGTTCTGCAGTTGAGGGAACCTTTGAAAGTGAAAGTGAAAGTAACTATTCTTTTCATTGTGAGTCACAACAAAATTCAACCTCTGCATTTCACCCATATGCTCATTCAGCAGGGGGCACCTAATGAAAGTGCCTGGGGAGCAGTGATGGGAATGGTATCTTGCTCAAGGGTACCTCAGGGCAAGCTACTGGTTTTGGATTCGAACCCATGACCTTCTGATCTTGGGGCCAACTGAATGAATGAATGCTCACTTCTGGGGCTGGAGGTAATGGCTGCACAATAGAAATGAAATATCAGTCCTGCATATCTTGTGACTGTGATATGTGGAACTGAAGATATGCTTTGGTCTAGTTGTGTAATTGCCTATGAAGTGGAAACAGACATTTTCCAAAGTAAAACTATTTTCAAAGTAATTTCCTTATTTGTGAGGTTAACTACTGTTTGTTTCATTTCATTTATGCACTATATGTTCTTCCCCAAGCTGCTGAAGAGAAGGGTATATGGTCTGAATGTCACTATATAGTTGTAGCTTGTGTTAAAATGTATGTCTTTGAATTAAAGTCTCTGCACTATCGTTTGTTGATAATTGCATTTTCAGTCCATTCATTTGTAGATATGCATCTTTATCTGTTAATGATATGTTCTGACTGTATTTGCTGTGGCTTCCAGTTTCACTTTGACTGCTCACTCCTCCAACATCCTATTGCACAATATCTTAATAACAGTGTTGTAAATATTATGAAAGCATTAGGATTTGCAGGTTCCACAATCATCCACAATGCCATCCAATGATCTTGCATTAGCAGCGGTTCAAAAAGATATGGTTATCTGGAGCAAGCATGCACAGGTCTTTAGATGGTATTTTGTCATTTCGCATTTGAGTTCTACCTGGATGTTAAGTTGGTGACAATTATAGTGGGTAGAAAAAGGAAGGTAGCTTACATTTTTATAAATTTAGCTCGCTGAATTAAGTTATTAGATCATATTCAGTCATATTATATAATAGCAACAGAGGGAAATATCTTGGATTGAACTTTTTTTTTATACTTGAAGGCTTCCATTCACTGGGAAGCACTTCAACAAGATTTGTTAATGTTTATTTGGGAATTTAGTGGTTTTGGAAATCAGGCACTGATGTTGGTTGAGAAGTCCTTGCTCAGAACCAGTGTAGCAGTTCAACACCAAAGGTGCATAATTATGGTGTTTAGCAGACACTTATCCAGGGCGTCTTCCATTTCCTTACTACAGGGACAGCAACTTGGGGTTAAGGGTTTTGCTCAGGGATCCAATGGCGGTAGTGCTGGAGGTGGAATTCAAACCCACGACCTCTTGGTCTATAGCTGAGTATCCTACCACTAGACCATGAACACCGCACCCCCTTTCAAAACGTCAACATGTTCAGTCACAAGCCGTGAAAGGCTCACTTGCACAGAGAAAAGGTTGCTTCCCTCCTGTGGGCGGTTTAAGAATTACAACCTTTTCAAGTGATAACAGCACATTCTAGGCCCAGTCCTTTGCAAAGGTTTTGGTTTTCACAGTGGTAGCAGATACAGCAGTGCAAAACATAGCTAGAGCCTTTGAACACACATACAACATTGTGAGAACAATTTTAAAACCCTCATATGATATGAAAGTGACTATATTGCCCTTGTGAATGCAGCATAGCACAACAATCCACAGCGATTACTTTCTCTGCATTTGAACCCATTCATTCCAAGAGTAGCAGCAGGTATCTTGTGCACATGTGTCAGTATGATACTTTGCTCAAGGGCACCTTCTAGCAAACTATCGGTCCAAGACCCAAACCCATAGCCTTCTGGTCACGGTAGCTAGTCTCTAATGACTTTGACACCACTGGCCAATATGAGTGCCTTTCCACCTCAGCAGATGCTTTGATGGAAAAGACCTTTATTTATTAGCAGAATATCTCTTAATCACTGAACTTTGACTTTCTGTTTTGTCTTAATTTGGTCTTTTTATTCCTTACAGCAGAATAGACTACAAACAGATTGTGCGATCATCTGAGGTTTTAGTCAAGTGAAAGTTAAATTTAGGTACACTGCATCTGAATCGGGGGCAGCAGTGGCCTAGTGGTTAGGGCGTTGGCCGCACGATCGGAGGACTGGGGGTTCGAACCGCTTCCCAATAGGTTGCCCTGAGGTACCCTTGAGCAAGGCGCCGTCGCCGTCATGCTCCTCCCTGCGATAAGCTGGTGACCTGTCCAGGGTGTGTCCCCCGTCCTTCGCCCTGTGTGAGCTGGGATGGACCCCAGCACTCCCCTGCGACCCCGCTTGGGACAAGCGGCAGAAAATGACTGACTGACTGCATCTGAATTGACAGTTTTGTACAGCAACTGCACTCATTACAAACATCTGACTGGTTTGGTTGAAGTGTCGATAATGAAATTTACCAAAGCCTTTGCCCACTATAACCAATCAGCCATGCTAAAGCATGACGTTTACTTTTTCGGATTTGGACTAACGCTACAGGCTTGCAGGGCTAACAAATAGAAACCACTTATTTGTTTTGTAAATCTCAATTTTAAGCTAGAACTATTTCAACTAGACCCAGTTTGTTTCATGAGACTGTAATCAGATTGGCTTGAATAGCCACATTGGTTACCATGGTAACAATGCACGTTTCAATATGGTCACATCATGAGTTTAACCTTGATGTGTTAGTTCCTCAATTATTAGTGACGTCTAACAGATCATGCAGTATTTCACAACACTATTGCAATTAGAGAACATGAAGAAACATGACTTTGGAGGAGGATGACCAGTGAACAGATATATTATTTTAATGGTGAACAGGCTCTACCATTAACATCCAATATTACTTTTACACTGAACATCACTATAAAACTACTGTACTAACAGTAGATCCAACAAACCAAAACTCTTCCTCTTCTTTTGGCTGCTCCCGTTTAGCAGTCACCACAGCAGATCATCCGTTTCAATTTCTTCCCGTCTTCTGCATCTTCCTCCTCCAAACCTCTATAAGTTTAAGAAATTGCTACTCAGTGTCAACTCAGTGTCCAATATTCTAAATGCTGGGTTCACAATTTTGTAATCTCATTTTAAAAGGATGAATATGATCCTGGTGTTGCACAATTCACTAACATCATGAGAAGGAGGGAGGCTGGTGAAGTGCTGGAGCTGGTTGTTGCTTAGCTGTAATCCATTAGACCTGAGCTCCAAAAAAACGAATGAAGCTAACTTCAGACTAACAAAGCAGACATGAAGCTCAACTTTTCTGATGAAAAAAATGCAACTTTTCTTTGAGAAAAATGAAAAAAAAAAAAGAAAAAACTTTTATTTGAAATAAACATATTCAGAGAAAAAACAAATCCCTCATATAATAACACACGGTTCACACTAGGTTCCAAGACCTTTGGAGAAAACCTCAACATCATTAGGACCTCCATCAAATTTTACAGCTGGGATAAGTTTAATAATAAGCCAAAGTGTTTACTGCAAAAAAAACTCATTCCATTAGAATATGATCTTTTCAGTTAATATCTGTATCTTTTTAAAAATATATATAACAGGCGGCAAAGTAAGTTTCAGGTTTTATTTGTGAGCAGAGCGTTATGGCAATGAAATATATAGAATACATGCATCTTCATTGCGATGGTTAGACAGGAGTGTGGGAGTGAAACAGGAATGAGACAGTGAAGCAGTTCAACAGGAGTGAGATGGTGAGACAGGAAGGAGATGGTGAAACAGGAGTATGGGAGCAGTAAGGCAGGCAGGAGTGAGGCAAGGTGAGGGATTGAGATAGGGTGAGGAAGTGAGACAGGAAGACAGGGTGAGAGAGTAAGGGAGTGAGACAGGGAGGCAGGGTGAGGGAGTGAGACAGGAAGAGGGATTGAGAGAATGAGGTAGGGTGAGGGAGTTAGACGGTGATGGAATGAGATAGTGAGGGTGTGAGGCAGGGTGAGGGGACTGAGACAGTGAGGGAGGGAGTCAGAGAGTGGGAGTGAGATAGTGAGGGAGTGAGCCAGTGATGGAGTGAGATAGTGAGGGCATGAGGCAGGGTGAGTGGGTGAGTGGGTGAGGCAGTGAGACAGGCAGGCAGGGTGAGGGGGTGAATCAGGGAGACAGGGTGAGGGGCTGAGGCAGTGAGGGAGTGAGTCAGGGAGGCAGGGCAAGGAAGTGAGTGAGGGAGGCAGGGTGAGGGAGTGAGTCGGTTCAGCTCCTAATTTGGTCACAGCTGGGCGTGGAGGTCTGTCTGAGCTCAGTGAAGGAAGGAAACATCTGGGAGCGGCCAGCAGCTCAGCGCTCAGAAAAAAAAGTGAAATAACGGAATAAAAGGCGCAGAAAAGGTAAGACTGTCTCCTCCGCCTTTATCGATAAACCTTTCAAATAACATCCATCATTTCTTCGACATGTTTACAGGAACGGCGACAAAGTAGCTCCGTGAGTGCGTTTATAAAACTCCAGCTGGGACACGGTTTCGGGGCTGAAGTGTGGATTAAACCGCCTGTAGAGGTCCGGGGGTTAAAACGGCTCAATAAAAGGACAAAGTCCTTTAAAAGGCCGGGCTGAATGTAGTTAGCGGATTAGCTTCAGCGCCTGTTTGTTCAGTTGTTCTGGGGCTTCGGGGTGGGACATCCCACCCAGCCCCCTCAGTCCTGCCCTGCAGCGTGTTAAGAGTGGAGGATACCAAACATGCTGGAGGGTGTGAGCAGTTTATCTGCCAGCCTGTGGTTCTTCTGCTTCACCACTGCAACCAGGGATCAGCTCCACCTCACCACATCCCCCCACGCTCTACACTCAACACTGAACCCTCAACACTTCATGTGTGTTACAAACAGGGGTGCAGCGAGTTCACCAACACATGTCCCGCTCTGTAGGATCCACAGGTACTAGTAAGACTTACATTTCTTTTATTTATTGCATCCCTTTCTTCTGGTTTGTATCTGGAAAATGACTCTTTGTAGCAGTTCTGAGACACATTTCACTGCAGGTTGTACTTGTAACCACGTGAATTTCGAATCTTGAATCTTCTCTGCAAATTTCCCCTTGTTTTTTAATATTTTGCCTGAAAACGGGACATTACGTGCACTGATTTAAGTGCAAACATCCATGTAAATGCAGTTTTCAACACAAAGAGAGTTTGTGGCGTTCTAGCCAGCAGTATTCATTTGGGCCACCGCTTTTCTTCAGCACAGCCTCAACTCTCTTGGGCGAGCGTTCTTGTCATCTACAAGAAGTTCTCAGTTTTTCTTGAAGGACATTCCCAAAGCTCTTCCTTGGACATCGGCTTTCATTAGTTTCGTTTTCCGTCAAGATGATCCCACACCACCTGGGTAATGTTGAGATCCGGGAGCGGGGACTGGACTGAAAGTGAGAGCCAAAAACATTGTCCTTCAGGAAGCCTGAAGAGCCCTTAAAACATTAAAAGTGCAAGAACGTCTGGCTTTTTGGAAACAAGGTATGAAAAAAAGAGAGATTTGGATGTTAGGGATGAATTCTCTAATTCTATTCTATTTCTTCATTTTATCTTTTTTTGAAGTTCACTGAACTTTACCAGAAGCCTGGTAACTTACTTTTATAAATTAAAGCATCATTATTTCTTATTAGTAGCTTTAAATATCTCCACTGCTTTCTGTAAGGCAGAAAAACAGTATTTCTTTTAAAGATGGCCTTTTAATCTCATTTTATTTTTTTAAAAACACTTCCATAATTATACTCAGATATTTTAGTATGGCAGAATATAAACCACACAGCACATCCTTTCATAGATAAGCCAAGAAAAAAAGAACGGATTGCTTTTACAGTTAGTGAAAGTGTGTGCAGCTTTATACAGCACTAACTTTATTATTATTATGATTCATTCCTTTAAAATGAATGCTGCATTACCTTTGACTCGTTTATAACGAATGGTTCACATTTACCAAAGACCCGTTTCCCTCTGTCCTGTAAAAAAATGCACCTGTCTTTAAAGGTGAGCAAGGTCATTAATACACAATTGCATGAAGTGTGAGAGAGAGTCCAGGTGTGTGTGTCTGTGTGTGGTGTGTGCATGAGGTTTAGAGTGTGAGCAAACATGTAGCATGTTACGGCAAGCACTGAGCTGCATCTGCTTATGAATCTACACTCCATCTCCCTTTCACACTTCCTTTGAACAAAACTTAGACACAACGTTCATGCCTCTCGAGAGGCAGTGAGATGATTTCCTAATTTCACGCTGTTGCACATGTGTGATGATCACTTCCGGGCATCCGTGTGCAGCTACAGAAACTGAGAGAGAACAAGGTGTCTGCTGAAGTGTGTTTGATCTCGCAAGATGTCCTACAATTACTGGAGTGAGAGCCTTGCATTTTTTGGCGTAGTTTTTTTTTTTTTTTTAAACAGTTTTTCGGGCACTGTATGCAGCTACATTACATTAGAGAGTGACAGCAAATGCTGCTGTAGGTATTTAGGTTAAGAAAATGACTATTTTGCTATTGTGAAACACAGCGCACAGTGAAACACAGCAAAATGCAACCTCTGCTTTTCACCCATACACACCGTACAGCAGGGGGCAGCTATTTAAAGAGCCTGGGGAGCAGTGATGGGAATGGTACCTTGCTCAAGGGCAGCCTTCTGGTCTCAGATTAGAACCCACGACCATCTGATCCTGGGACCTATTCTCTGATCACTAGGCACCTCTGCCCCAATAATATTTGTGGAGAAAAAAAAAAGTGTGTTTTCTCATCAGATCTTATCTGTATTATTTGAATGAGAGGGTTTGTAGATGTTAGAAGGAAAAAAACAGCCTGTGGGCAGATTTTATCTAAGGGTGAAAAGTTCTAAACACAAATTTCTTCCCCCTTGTAGAAAGTTACAGAAATTCAAGATGACAGTGCAAGTGAAAGAGCAGCCCGAACTCAAACCTACACTTTGTCCTGACCTGCAATATACCTGTGTGGCTTAGCAATGGTGGAAATGTTGTCGCCACCATTTCAGCACCAGTTAAATCAAAGGCAAAAATGTTATACCTACTTTACTAATCTTAAGTTGACTTGTATGTGTATATTTTTTTACATTGTATGAAAAAAAAAATAATCAAAAGGATATTGTACTGCTGAAAAGAGTGAAAACCACTTTTTATAGGCAGGGATGCAAAACTTAATCATTAAATAAATTGCAGGCTTTATCTTGATTATCTTTGAATCTGTGTGATGTCTTCTCTCTCTTTTTTTATTATGGTCACCCTGAAACTCATCAAGCCATGCTGCAGTTTCCCAAATGCACAAAAAAGAACTTTTTTTGATGCTGCGATATTAAAACAAAAATTTGCAAAATCTTGTTAAAAAAATTATTTTAGATTACATTCAAGACCTTAATGGGGCCAAGCAGACACGGAAAACAAGCAGAAACACTTCACACAAAACAAGAAGTGATTCATCGGCAGTAAACTTCCAAATCATACCAACAACTCCCAAACATGACAGTAGCTTTTTTGTTTTTGAGAAGAAACACAAGATGTTTATTTCTTCTAGCTTCAGCAGCTTCTCTGATTTTCAGACTTGATTAGTAAATTTGTCAGGCAGTGCAAATCCTGTTGTGTGATCATAACAACTTTGGCCAACATTTGATTAATTTGCTGTAAGATGGAAAATGTGTCACAGTTTGTCTGTCTGCTTTTTAACTGTTTTTTTTTTTTTTACTTACAGGTACACGTGGACAAGAAGCTCCAGATTAATCCTCTAAAGTTAGAAGGGTTTCTGTGCTGCTTAAAGGAACGTGTGCTTTGCTCCCAGGACTTCAGAAATTTTCTTGGTGATCAGCCTTGCTTTTACCAAACTGACATTTGCAGACTCTGATAGAAGGTTTTCATTTATTTGTATCACCTCTACTTTTCCCATCATGCCCTTGTTGGTACTGAAGTCCTCCCGTCTGCTGTGGGCACGTGTGGCGGCCCTGCTGTTTGCTTGTGTAGCCTTCAGCGTTGCTGCTCATGGAGGCTCGCTCGGTAGCAGCATGTACGACTGGTGCATGTTCTGCTGGGTGTTCAGCTTCATCTGCACCCTGCTGGTGCTAACAGTTGAGCTGCTGGGCCTACAGGCTCGAGTTCCTGTGTCCTGGACCAACTTTCCCATTACTTTCGCCTGCTATGCTGCACTGCTGTGCCTCTCTGCCTCCATCTTCTTTCCCATCTTCTTCCTCAAGGGTTCTCCGACCTATAACACAGAAACTCGGGACCACAGAATCGCTGCCACAGTTTTCTCCTGTCTGGCCACTTTGGCCTACCTGGTGGAGGTGAGTCTGGCGCGGGCACAGCCTGGAGAAGTGGCCGGCTACATGGCCACGGTGCCGGGGCTGCTGAAGGTGTGTGAGACCTTCGTGGCCATCATCATTTTCGTCTTTATCAGCAACCCCGTGTCATACGATAGTTACCCCGCGCTGAAATGGTGCCTGGCCGTGTACTGCATCTGTTTCATCATATCCATGGCCATCGTGGCGATGTGTGTCGGAGAGTGTACCGGCTACCTGCCTGTCCCGTTCCCTCGCTTCCTGTCTGCTTATGCCTTACTGGCCGTTTTGATGTATCTCACAGCTACCATCATCTGGCCCGTGTTCAAGTTTGACAGTCGTTACAACCATAATCCTGGGAGGCAGAGCGGTTGTCTACCTTATGGGTTTTGCCCCTGGGATAAGCTGGTCGCCATAGCCGTCCTCACTGGCCTCAACTTCCTAATCTACCTGGCGGACCTGGTGTACTCGGCCCGCCTGGTGTTTGTCCGTGCTTGAGACTTGAATGCTAGTGACCGATGTTAAAATGCGAACACCTGAATGTTGCCTGTGTATACCACTGCTGCCTCCATGTATCCACATACTGCTGAGCTGGGACAGGCGCTGAATTGTGCCAAGTCTTTTTGCTGTTTTTTGATGTGAATTTGTGAGCCCTGTATCAGACACATTTGTATAAACGTACTGAACACAAGATGCATGCTTTATCACAGTTTTGGATGTTTGCATATGGTTGCTGTCGGCAGGGACAAAACCCAAGAGGTCCGTTAGAGGTGGGTGATAATTATTATATGTTATTTTACATTAATGGCATTTAGCAGACTCTCTTACCCAGAAGGAGCAATCCTTGATTACAGCTCAGGAACCCAATGGCGGTATTGCTGGAGGTGGGATTGGAAATTGTGACAATCATTAATGTTATTGTGCTTCAAAATCGTGAATGTCATACCTGAAGACTTACCTCATGTATCTTCTTAAAATCAATTCAAATTCTAATTCTAATTAATCACTCACTCATTATATTAACCGCTTACCTTGAGTGGGTTCTGGGTGGTAAAAGGCAGAGAAACACCCTGTAAATGTTGCCTGGGCTGAAATGTTTAATCCCATTTATTGCAGAGCAGAGTTTTCAACTGCAGTTTTCAAATGTTTCACTGCCAAAATAAACTTTTATTATTTCTATTGACCCATTCAACACACCGCCATTTCTTCATTAGAGATGCTGGTGTTTTAATAACCAAAATAACCAAATAATGTTGACAAAGGTACAAATGGACCCACAGGGCTTTGCCACGACTGTAACCATATCCTAGCCTAAATGAACATCTTGTACAATCAATCAGTGCTATATTTGTATGTGTTAATATATTTATCCTTTCCAAAGAAGTCCACAATAGGACTACTGATACCACAGTGTTGCGATAATGTGGATGCTGTTGCTGCCTTACCTCACAGTCATGTTTGTTACGGTGGTCTGGAAGGAATCTTCTGATAAGTCGCCCTTTCTTTTTGAAGCAGGTTCATTTGTTTGGTTCTTAGGAATAAACATAGCCATAAACATAAACTATTCTACCAAGTCAATATTAACTTTGTTTTAAGTAAGAATTGGTCCAAAAATCTAATTTACACAATTCGGATGTTTCACATTTGATGGCTGAAGGTGGCTTTTTTAATTGTGCACTGGGACTGTGAGACCAATGTAGCTAATATTAGGGCTGAGCAGTTATTTGACATATTCAGAAATGCTGACAATAAAGAAAATTGTTGCCAAATATTTGCATTGTTGATTCGTCATTTGCATTTTTAAAGCAACTCCAGCAAGTTCACCATCACCTGAGGAAGGCAGCGGTTCACCTACGGGGTCACATCGAAGCGAGCGGCCAGTAAACACTACTAGTCCACCTGTTCACACAGTCTGTCTGGAGAAAATCATGGGATGCCAAGTTAATTGTTCAAACTATCAATCCACCAATCAGTTCTCTGCGTTTATCCTAACCAGGGATGAAGGGGCTGCTGGATCACAGAGAGGGAGAAACACCTGGACAGGTTACCTGTTCCTCAGCAGGATTAAAGAGATTTGAAAAAGTTACAAGTAAAAAGCTCTTATAGTGCGTTGCCTCTCAGGAA
The DNA here is from genome assembly GCA_017165825.1 of Hepsetus odoe. NCBI lineage: Eukaryota > Metazoa > Chordata > Actinopteri > Characiformes > Hepsetidae > Hepsetus > Hepsetus odoe. Next base: position 1,174,165 of record CM029388.1, read on the forward strand.
GGGCATTTATCACATGTGATTACCTTGGAAATGTTTTTGTGTATTTTTTGTCAAAGTGACTTTGTCAGTATGAAAAAACACAAAATTCAACCTCTGCTTTTCACTTACACACACCGTGCAGCAGAGGGCAGTTATTTAAAGCACCTGGAGAACAGTGATGGGGACAGTACCTTGCTCAAGCGCTCCTCAAGGCAACCTGCTGATCTGGGATTCGAGCCCACAACATTCTGATCCTAGGATCTAGTCCCTAAACAGAAGACCACCACTGTTTATGGTGATGTCTGGTATTCTCTGAGCCTGAAGAAGATGATTAGAAGATATTTTTATGGCAGTCACTTCAAATCAAGCTGAGGAGTAGCGTTTTCTAAAACTGAATTTTGTGTAGGAACCCGCTCCGCCGGGCCGCCAGGGGGAGTCAGAGCGCTGTGGGGAGAGCAGCCAGTGAGACTAATGAGGAACAGCTCCTCCAGTGGCCACGCCCCCTTTATAACGCAGGTGTCAGAATTAAAGTCCTGGACAGTTTCTCGTGTTTGTGGCGCTGCACCTCCTCTCTCTGTTCCAAGTTTCAAAACAAAATAAAAAAATAAAGTTAACACACAAGCTCGCACATTAGAAACCAATTTCCTTCATGTTGAGAGACTTGCGTTTTATCTGCTCTTATAAAGCCCAGCAGTTTCTCTCAGTTTTTATTTTCCACCCGTTTTGAGGCTCAGAAAGCTTTATTTTCCACCCGTTTTAACTTTAGATTCCTTTTTCCAGAATAAATCTGGTTCAGGAGTCGCTGTTTCTACTTCCGGTCGCTCTTGGGTCCCAGTGTGACTCTGTGTTTTGGGAAAAACAACCCTCTTGTCCTTAATTTGGTCTGTTAGAGAAGAAATAGAATAGAATAGAATAATCTTTTATTTTCCCAGGAATGGGAAATTCAGGTGTTACAGGGCTCTTTATCAAGAAAGACAGAAAGAATCTAGAAAAATATATAAAAGGAAAAAAAATATCTAAAGAACGAGGACATCCATACACAAGAATTGTCCTGTAGTGTGTTAGAGTGATTTCAGAACCAGAAAAACTTCTCTCCTTTAAAGAAGATTATAAAAGAAGCCCATTTAGAGTATTTGTAAGAGCAGTAGGAACCCAAATAGACTGATTTCCCAGGACATACTGGAAACTGCATGTTAATGATATACATTCAGTAAAGTAGTCATGATATTTAAGAAAAGATGAAGATAAAAGGTTTATTTTTTAGGTTTACTATTTAAAAGTGCTTTCCTCCCTTTTCAGCCCAAAAGCCATTAATTCCACACTATCGTTTTTCAGCATCAGGTAAAAAGAAATGTACAACAGAACACCCACCTTACCTAAATCTATCCACATTTATCTTCACCCTTACTTTCTTTCGTTCTTTCTTTCTTTCCTTTTTTTTTTTTTGTTTTTTTGTTTATATAAAATATTGTGCAAAACTATTGAGTTGTTGCTTATTTCTTTATATATTTTTCTGTATATTGAGGAAATGATTTATTGCAACATACGCAAACATTTACATAAATACAGTATAAAACACAGAGTTTCTATCATTCTAACCAGCAGTCAGTATCTGGTTTGGTCAGCAATCGTCCATCTTCAGGACTAGTTCTCCAGGCTTCCTGAAGGAGATGCCAAAGCTCTTCTATGGATTTTATCTGCCTTTTGTTTTGTTTTCTGTAGAGATCATCCCAAACTGCCTCTGAGATCCGGGAACAGGGACTGAACTGCAAATGTATGTGTGTGTGCGTATAATATATATAAACTCAAAGTTAGTACTAGAGTTTTTAAAGTGTTTTTCATTTACTGAGGGTGAAACAGGCTTAGGAAAGACAAAAAAAAGTCTCACAGCCTGAGAAAAGTTAACTTATCTCTTAAAGAAAAAGAGAATAATACAGGTTCCTTTTCACTTTGGCCCGGTAATTAAACCACTTCAGTTAAAGGTATAAGTACTGCAACAACAAACAGGTCACATGACATTAGGACCGGCCTGCTCTGAGTGATAAGAGGCAAGCAGAAAACCACATGTCATTACTCTTGGCTCGGTTACGCCTCGCTGTACACAACGGTTAAGAAAGTGAAAGAAGCAGCTGCAGTAAGTGACTTCTACATGATCTAGAGCTGACCGTCTCCCAGAGTTTATTTTGAAAATCTCAAGTGCATTCAGCATTACCAAAATGTATTTCTTTTTCTTTTCTGAACTGCTGCTTTAGTTTCGCTCTTTGAGAGTTTTATTAAACTCGTGCTTCAAATATTTACCATGTAATTTACTGCTGTGCTGCTGATCTTTCAGATTCTATCAATTTATAAAAGTTTAAAACAGATATAACTGACTCTTTGACTTTGACCTCCAGATTGTTTCAAGCCAGCAAATCTGGTGTAGATCTGGAGACTATAGGGTTCAAGACATAATTCTTAAATTTTTTTTTAATTCATTGGTCTCGATATAGACATTTTGGGACATTTTGAAAGGACATTTTTTAGGATCGTTTCATATCCTTTTAAAGAATTTAATTTTGTCCAGTGATATGTAAACAAGGATGAATTGTGTGATGTAGACGTAGGTGATTATTTTCTCTTTTTACATCTCCAGATCTTCCTCCCCAAAATACCCACAGAAAATCACAGATCTGTCTTCATGTCAGGTGGTAGTGTGATGGTGCCATTTCCAAATGTCAAAAATCAATAATTGTTCGGAATGCAATTCTGCTTATTTCTAGGCAACATGGATGAACTGAGGATTGTTCTTCTTGGGAAAACAGGTGAAAGAAAAAGCTGTGGAAATACAATACTGGGTGAAGAAGCCTTCCGCACTGAAAGTTCACCCAATTCTGTTACTCAGCGATGTGTATCCAGAACAAAGTCCATCCATGGGAGAGAAATAGAAGTGGTTGATGCACCTGGAATTTTTGACACTGACACTGACAATGAAGATTTAAATTCTGAAATATTGCGATGCATCACTGAGTGTGCTCCAGGACCTCATGCCTTTGTGATTGTTCTCAGAGTTGGAAGGTATACAAAGCAAGAGAAAGAGACTGTGAAAAAAAATTATAGATACTTTTGGAGAAGAAGCTTTAAAATACACAGTGGTCCTATTTAGTCGTGGTGATGAACTTTCTTTGGACCAAACAATTGAAGACTTTGTGAGGAAGAACTCAGAGTTATGCCATATAGTCAATAAGTGCAGAGGCCGTGTTCATGTCATTGATAATAAATACTGGAATCAGCAGCAGGAGGGCTACAGGAGCAACAGAGTTCAGGTAGAGAAGCTGCTGAACACCATAGAGGAGATGGTGAGGCAGAATGGAGGACAATATTACAGTAATGAGATGCTGCAGACAGTGGAGAGAGCAATAGTAGCAGAGACAGAGAGAATTAGAAATGAGGGAAATGAAGAGTTGCAAGATATGAAAGAACTTGCAAGACAGAGAGTGCACACAAAACTGTCAGTGAGATTAGTGGGCGTGGCAAGTGGAGTATTAGTCGGAGCTTTGCTTGGCCTTGCAACTGGGGTTGCTTTGGCGTTAGCCTGCAGAAAACCTTTAAAATGTAAAAGAGAAGTTCAGACATTAGGGCTGCAGGCTGTGCAAAAAGTAACTCCTAAAGCGGCAAAATATGTGGTCGGGGCAGCAACCCTAGTTGGAGGAGTAGCAGGAGGAATTATAGGATATGAAGCTGTAGAAGGAGCAGAGACCATGACTGATGGCATGAAACTGGCAGCTAAAGCAACCTTAGATACTGCAGCAGGTGTAGCAGAAATGATCGTACAGTTTCCATTCAAATCTAATCACTAACAGTTTCAAACAGAAAGACTGATCATGCCTAGATGGAAGATGTTTTGTAGAATGTTCTAGTTAAAAAGAGGCAGCAGTGTCTTTGTGAATGTTCTATAACAGTGCAAACCCCGTTAAGAAGTCCTGTTTAATGGCTGTAAAACTCTGTAAAACTCTTAATTTTGGCAAATTTAATTTTCATTAATATGAAATGTGTTCTAATCACTTGCTCTATACACTGATTTTGTTTCATTTCATATCATTCATGATATATTTGATCTGAGAGTGATTACTCATTACACTATACCAGCTATATCATCTGAACAGGGAGAGTATTTTCAATGTTCACAGAAGGAATTATGTATGTGCACTAATAATAATAATCCTTTATTTATAATCCCACGAATGGGAAATTCACTCTCTGCATTTCACCCATACACACATGTGCAGCAGTGGGCTGCTATTGAAAGCGCCCGGGGAGCAGTGATGGGGACAGCACCTTGCTCAAGGGTACTTCAGGGCAACCTACTGGGAAGGGGTTCGAACCCCCGATCCTCCGATCATGTGGCTGACGCCCTAACCACTAGGCCACCGCTGCCCTATCATCATGGTTGGCGGTGGTGCTCTGCTCTGACTTAGCACACCTTGCTCCTCATTAGGACACCAGGCATTCCTCATTGGCTCAAGGGTTTCAAGGTCCCCGTGAGTCAGAGCAGAGCGTCGGTCATTCTCTCTCTCACTGTCTAGTGCACAATCGCATTCTGTCAGTTGTTATTTAAGTGCACTGCTTGTGAGTATACATTACGGTGATATTTAATAAAGTTAAGGTCCAGACTACTGGCTATGCATTTATTTCTTGCAAAGGTGTAAGAAATGTATGAATGTAAAACTAATGTGATTCACACATTAGCACATTAATATTCACGTTTTTTAAATATTCCATAAAATGTGAAAAAAATATAAAACATTTAAAATAATGGAACTAAATGTGCAGCTTCTCGTGGTTTCACTGAATACGATCAAGGCTGTTTTAAACACAGTTCAGAGCAGAATCTTTAAAAGATAGTTCAGGAGGTCAAATCAGACAAACAAAAACAAAATATCATCTCAGTTATTTCAGCAGTTTATTGTAGCTCAGATTTTACAGCCTTGACTGTGTCGCTTCAGCATCTGAGCTTAGATATAATATCACACAATCAACAGGGTCTAATGGGGATTGTTTATTGTAGGTCTCACTCTCTCTCTCTCTCTTTTCCTCACACACACACACACACACACACACACACACACACACACACACACACAAACACACACACACACACACTCAGTCAGGAGAAAGACAGGAGGAGCTCTAATCTACATTTCCTGTTTTCTAGCTCTTGAGTGAGGACGGCTCTCTTTACTCGCAGCAAGAAGACGAGTGTGTTTTCAGGAGAAATGCAGAGTGAGTACTTTAAATATTGGAATATGTGACACTGGGAGGTTTGGAGACATTAGATGATGCTGCTTTGCTGTTAGTGCTCTCGGAGATGTTGCTCTGTAACGGTCCTGGAGGAACGTTATTTTGTTTCACTGTGTACTGTGTATATGGCTGAAATGACAGTAACATCCTACTTGATTCTGTAGATTTTACACACTGTGGACTTTTACTTTCTGTATTGTGGTGCCTTAAATAGAAAGCACTGGTATTACTAATCTGTAGATAAAAATAGTTAAAAGAAAAATCCAGTAATGCAGTTTTACAGTATTTATATCTACTGATTAAAAAGCTCAGTCCTCCTTTCTGCCGATATACTCCTCGTCTCTCTGCACATGTCTGAACTAATCTTCTCTGTCTCCAAACTCGATACTGTATGTGTAAGAGCTCGTCCCCGCCGGACCGCTAGAGGGCGCCAGACCCGACACCCTCTCTCTCTCTCTCTCTCTCTCTCTCTCTCTCTCTCTCTCTCTCTCTCTCGGCTCGTTGTGTTGACTGACGCTACACCTCCGAGTTTCTCCAGCTTTTCCCTCAAATTTAACTCAAAAAAAAAAAAAAGCATGAAGCGACAAGCTCACGTGCAAAAGAAAAAAACAATATCACAAAACACGTTATTTTAGGAATCACCCATTTTGAGTGCTGTCTTTGGCTCCTGTTTTGTTGATTCTTGTATCTTGAGTTTCACTGAGTATCTCAGGTGCTGCTCTCGGGTCCGAACCCAGTGTGGCTGTCTGTGTTAGGAGTGTTAGGACCACCGCAACAATATGTCCTTATACATTTTCTGCCCATCCTCATCACTATGATACATGTGATGTGATATATGCATATTCAACTGTTCTGCCTCCAGTTCCAACACCTGTCTCTTCATCAGCACCATCATCTCCAACCCATGTACTATAGCTGGTCTTACTACCGTCCGTTTTTTATTTTTCGCTGGTTCCCGTCTGTCACAGCCCACTCCTGTCCCCCTTCACCCATTTCAACCTGCCTGAACTTTCTTCTTCCACACTTCCTGCTACTCTGCTGAACTGTATTTGACTGTATTTTCATCAATATGTAAAAAAAAAAAGGAAATCAGCAACAAAACTCCAAAACTCCATGATTCTCCACAAATATTTGTCACTGCGAACACTCAGCACAGCACACAGTGAACCACAATGAAATGCAACCTCTGCGTTTAACTCATACACCAAATGTGTAGCAGTGAACAGCCTTACCCAGCGCAGTGAGCAGTGATGGAGACGGTACCTTTCTCAAGGCCAACCTACTGGTCTGGGATTCAAACTCAGGACCTTGGGCAGCGGTGGCCTAGTGGTGAGGGAGTTGCCCCTGTATCAGAAGATTGTGGGTTTGATTCCCTCACCAGTAGGTTGCCCTGAGATACCCTTGAGCAAGGTACCGTCACTGCTCCCAGGGGGCTTTCAATAGCTGCACAGTGTTTGCATGGGTTAGATACAGAGGTCCAATTTTGTTGTGGTTCACTGTGTGCTGTGCTGTGACCTCGCAATGACAAGAATAGTCACTTTCACTTCTCTGATTATGGGCCTAGTTAACCACTAGGTTACCGCCGCCTGTCATGATAGAAGTTTAGAGAAGTTTCTATACACCGTGTTTGTGAGTACAAGATTATGTTTAGTAAAGTTAGGCTCTAGATTCCTGGCTATGCATTTGTGTCCGGTCAGCACCCCCACACTGTTACAATATTCTTTGCATTTGCTTATCAAGTGACATAAAATAACACAGAATAACTTATTTTCTCTTGAAATAAGCAAACAACATCTATGTAAATTACAGCAGTTGGACACTCACTATACATCATGGATTAACTGTCAGAGTTGAAAAATAATAAAAAAATAATTGTCTTGTTTACATTATATATCTATCATGTAAAATTATATACTGTATATTTTCTTTTTTTTTATATACGTTTTGTTTTTGATCAGTTTGTTTCAAATTGCTGAAGTGTATTTTATAATTATGTGAATTCTCTTATAAAGGACCAACTGTATTAAACATTTTCCTGCTGGGAAGAAAAGGTGATGGAAGGAGCAGTTCTATAAAAACTATCCTGGGAGAGAATTCACTCCCAGTGAGTTCACCCTCATCTTCGTTGCAGACCCGATACCCAGTGTCCAGCAGGACCCTACGTGGGAAAACGATAAGAATTGTGGAAACACCTGGATTGTTTGACACCAGCCTAAACAAAGCAGAGTTTCAGGACGAGATGGTGAAATGCATGTCACGTTGTCCCCCTGGACCCCACGCCTTCATCATCATTCTCCAAGTTGGCAGGTTCACAACACAAGAAGCAACAATTGTAGAATACTTTCAGGAACAGTTTGGGGAGGATGTCCTAAATTATGCCATCATTCTTTTTACAAACGGAGATCAACTTGAAGACGACCAAACCATTGAAGAGTTTGTACACCAGAGTGAAAAGCTGCAGGAGCTTGTGGACAAGTGTGGAGGACGTGTTCATGTCCTTGATAATAAATACTGGAAGCAGCAGCAGGAGGGCTACAGGAGCAACAGAGTTCAGGTAGAGAAGCTGCTTAACACCATAGAGGAGATGGTGGAGGAGAACGGTGGACATTATTATAGTGAAGAAATGCTTCCAATAATGAAGAAAAGCAGAGGATTTGTAAAGATGATTGGGTTCGTTGACAATATCAGACGAATGATGAAGAAAAACTCACAAAGAAAAGGTTGGGCAGTAATGATGGTGACTGTGGTGTTGTTAGTGGGTGTTTACAAATTATATTATTGAAAGTATGTGGTGATAAGGGTGGGGCATTGCTTTGCTTAATTTGGACAGTTATGGTGATCAGTTGAACAGCTACTGAGATGCACTGGTGGCCAGTCCAGGGTGTTTCTCTGCTTGTCAGTCTAGGATGGACTCCAGCACCACCCTACTCAGGACACTTGAGTGAGATAAAAAAGGAGTCGAATAATTCATCAATAATAACAACTTAGAGCAAAAAGAACCTTGAAATAGCAAGAAGCACCTTAAGCTTGACTTAGATCCTTTACTATGTTTGGATGCACGAGTACAAAATATTCTACATATACTGGAGGACGATTTTTAAATTTGTCTTTAGAAATGTTTTAAATGCTTGTTTTAACCAATAATTAATTTAATACATTCATTTTTACAGGATTTTTTAAAAAGTAATGCTCATTATATGGGTTATGGAGGGACTTTCACTTGGTTTAAATGAAGTAGAAATAAAATGAGTTGTGAATACACCACCCTACTCCACCTTTATTTATGTTGTGATTATTCACCCTTAGTTATTTTGTGTGTTTGTACAACTGACTTTTGATGAATGGTGTATTGTTGTATTTTAACAGCTGAATTTTGCTTGTTAATCTGCTGTCGAGTCAACTGCAGAAGAAAAAAGTGGGATTACTTGTTATTTTCACTGAGCGGTGGACTGGAGGGATGAAGAATTAAAATCTTGTGACAGTTTATAGTAAATTTACAATGTAGAAGAAATGAACAGATTAAAGAAATCAGTATTGAAAGTGTACAAACATCCATCCATTATCTGCCGCTTGTCCCAAACGGGGTCGCGGGGGAGTGCTGGTGTCCAAGCCAGCGCACACAGGGCAAGGACGGGGGACACACCCTGGACAGGTCGCCAGCCCATCGCAGGGAGGAGCGGGACGGGGACGGCACCTTGCTCAAGGGTACCTCAGGGCAACCCATTGGGAAGGGGTTCGAACCCCTGATCCGCTGATCACACGGCCAACACCCTAACCACTAGGCCACTGCTGCCCCAGTGTACATACAGTACTGTGCAAAATATCTGCTGCAGAAAGTCGCCCCTCATTTAATATTCATAGCGATTTTTTGCAAAACAGACACACGATATAGTTTAATATCCTAAAGATAGTTTATAATTCTAACCAGCTTCATAAAAAAATATTTGGCCACTGCAGTTCACAGCAGCACAGCCTAAACTCTCTTGTGATTTCTTTTTGTAAAGTCTTCAGGATTAGTTCCTCAGACTTATGGAAGGACATTCCTAAAGCTCTTCTATGAACATCACCTGCATTCTGCTCTGTTCTCAGCCAACATGATCCATATTTAAGCAAATTCTCCAGAATCAATAAAGTTTTATTTGAGTCTGATTCACTGCTTCTGTAATGTGGACTGGACTGACAATGAAAGGCAAAAATGTTTAGAAGTCTGGAAAACTATTTATTAAGAACACATTAAAAAAGGAAGAATTTCTGGTTCTTTAGAAGCAAAACATTAATAAATGAAGGGAGGCTCAAAACTTTCACAAGTTACAAGGATAAAACAGAATACAGGTGACGACACACATAAAGGAAAAAGTGTGAGTCTGTGTGTGTGTGTGTGGGTCTGTGTGTGTGTTTGTGTGTGTGTGTGTGTGTGTGTGTGTGTATGTGTGGTAGTAAACATTACAATACAATGTAATGTATTGTCTATTAACTGTTAATAAAATCTTCTATTTTACCCAAATGTGCAACAGTCAAAATCAAAGTTTAAAGTAAATCAAAAGTCAAACTAAAACTATAATTATACATAAAATTTGTGTGAGTGGAAAAATAGATAATAAAAAATATGAGTAAATAAGTAAAGATAATATAACTAAACATTTCCAGGAACTGCTGCTTAGTCCTTTTTTTGAACTCTTAGCTCATTTTTTTCTACAGAACAGCTCGAGCAACAGTTTAACTCTTCCTAACATGGAAAAGCACAGGCACGAGTTTTACCTTCAAAAATCAGTAACTTACACAACTATACAATCAAAACTTAAACTACCAAGAAGTTCATTCAAAACATTCAGCTTTCAGGGCTTTAACAGTTTGGATTGACTGATAGCGCTGGATTTGTTCCTGATAAAAATGAATCCTCAACATAGACCAAGTATAAATAAGACCCAGCAGACCTGGTATAAACTACAGTTAATAGATTACACTGTCAGAGAAGCTTGTTGTTTAGTTCAGAGTCTTAATCAGATTAGAGCTGCACTGGAAACACATTTCTTTTTCAGGGTGCAGTTTCCTGTATTTAACAAACACTAATTGCAGGGTGTGCACAAAGTGGAAAAGAGGAAGAACTGCAAGCAGTAACTTCAGCGCTGTCTTGATGTGATCTTTCATTTCAGACTGAAGATCCTACAGGACTCCAAAAGCATCTTCCAACATTAAAGGTACCTGAACTTTCTATTCTTTTCACTTCTTCATGCTGGAGCTTTAGTTCAGATTTTTAAGAAGTGCATTCTCTATCCTGTGTCCCATCATAGAAAAATGTAAATATGGTAAAATAAACACAAAAAGAGAAAGAATTTAAACAAATGCTTAAAGAATCATACACAGGTATGAAATAACGATCCTCCAGGACCCTGGTGCTTTACATAAGACATGTAACGTTCCATAAAACACATACGTCAAGTGCAGACAGGACTAACAAGCGCAGACAGACAACGATGGACAGAGGATGTTCATCCAACAAGAGACAGGCAGTATGTGCATGAATGTTGGAGGATTAGAGCAGCAGTGTTATGACTAGACTGTACAGAGCAGCAGTCTAATGAAGCAGCATTGTTATTGTTAAAGTGCATAAAGTTGCACCAGAATAGCAGAGGTTGCTCCAAAATATTGAAAAAATCATGAATGAATCCATTTTGTTGGACGGCTGATTCTGAGCAGCAGCGATGATGGCCATGTTAGTGTTCAGAGATCTGAGAGAGACTCTTCTTTATTTTGAAATCAACCAAATAAAGGAATTTACCTTAGGCTTAAAAAGGCTATCTGTTTTCTGAATCCTAGCACTCAGAAGAAATGATCTGAATTAAAAGTAAAGTATCTGCCATTTGCTTCAGTGTTCATGAAAGTACCATGCGATTTTACAGCTACAGAGCAAGTATTAATTGTAGTTAAGACATTACATTATATTATTGTGTCTCAATATATATGCCAGTGTTTATATGTTATATAATAATGTCTAATGTAGTTTTAACTCTAATTTAGTTTTTACTGAGTTCGTCTAAGAATCATATCGTACTTTTGGATATTGTACTTTAATCAATAAAACCCTCAAAACCAAACAATATATCACACAACTGTTTCTTAAGTGGTTAACAAAGCTGTTTTATCTGTGATCATACAACAGCTGCCCTCCACCACTGGTGCACTTTAATAGTACATTAGGAAAATGAGTTTACTATAGAATAGAATTATAAATAGAATATCTTAATTGTGCAATGACATTAATAAATTCAAATAAATTAATTTTCAGCTTCAAACTCATCACCACATACTCTTCCAGGTGTTTGAGTGTGCATGGGTCAAATGCAGCGGTCGGGGCAGCGGTTGCCTAGTGGTTAGGGTGTTAGCCACATGATCGGAGGATCAGAGGTTCGAACCCCTTCCTGTTCGGTTGGCCTGAGGTACCCTTGAGCAAGGTGCCGTCCCCGTCACTGCTCCCCGGGCGCTTTCAATAGCTGCCCACTGCTGCATGGTGTTTGAGTGTGCATGGGTTAAATGCAGAGGTCCAATTTGGTTGTGGTTCACTGTCTGCTGTGCTGTGACCTCGCAATGACAAGGGTTATCACTTTTTTTTTGAGCCATAAGCAAGCACCCTACCACTAGACCACCAACACCCCACACACCGTGGTAGAACAATTTAAACCCTCCTCCAATACACCTGGTCTTTCTACCCTTCCATCTAGTCTCTCACACACAGAATATCACCCTTTCACCTCTCCATCATATCAGCTAGTTCTCTACATTTACCAGTCATGCTGCCAACATTCAAAGTCCCTACCCTCACTTCCACTCTCCTCCCCTCTCTCTCCTCCTGCATCCATCCAGTATGCTTTGTTGTTTTGATGTCCACATCAAAATTTCAGCTAAATCTGAAAAGTTAAGTTCAGAGAGAGTTTTGCTTCAGCTTTAAGGTTCTTACAGATGGTCTCACATGTTCTTCAAGCACCCGCTGATACACGGTAGAATTCGTGGTAAGCTGGCCAGGTCCTGCTTTAGCAAAGCATCCCCAAACCATGACACTTCCACCTCCATTCTTCACATTTGATATGAGGTTCTTGTCCTGGTATGCTGTATTTGGTTTACACCAAGCGTGTCCCCCTTTCTGCTGTCCAAATAATTCAATTTTAGACTCATCTGTCCAAAGTACATTATTCCAGAAGTCCTGGTCTTTGTCTGTGTTCTATCTGGCAAACTTCAGTCTGGCCCTGATGTTTCTGCAATTTTTTCTCTTTGCACACCTCTCATGGAGATAAAGTTGTTCAGTTTCTTTCTGATTGTAGAGGCACTTTCACATCAGCAGTGGTAAGAGCCTGCTGTAGGTCCTGTGATGATATTTTAGGGTTTTTGGAGGCTTCTTTTAGCATCTTGTGGTGTGCTCTTGGGGTGAACTTGTTTGGATCGCCAGACCTGGGCATGTTGGCAGTTGTTCTGGGCAGTTTTGTGTGTGTGTGTGTGTGTGTGTAATATATATAAACACTTACCTTTAGTGTAAAATTCTTATGAGGGAACAGGTGATATAACCTGTGCATCTCTCCCTTTATTAAAAGTTGATATTGACTTGCCCAGTGGTTTCACTTTCTAAAGTGTTTGTACAGATTAATTGTCTCCATGGATGCATAAGGTCCCCGGTGTTTCCATCCAGCCAGATTTAACATGTTAGAGCTGTTTAAGTGTTTTTAATTTACTGAGGAGAAAAACATGCTTAGGAAAGATTATAATTCAATTAAAAGTCTCACAGCCAGAGAAAAGTTAACTTATGTCTTAAAGAAGAAGAGAATAATACAGGTTCCTTTTCCCTTTGGCCTGGTAGTTAAAACACTTCAGCTAAAGGTATAAGTACTGCAACAAGAAACAGGTCACATGACAATAAGACAGGCCTGCTCTGAGTAATAAGGGACAAGCGGAAAACAACATGTCATTACTCTTGGCTCGGTTACACCTCACTGTACACAACGGTTAAGAAAATGAAGGAAGCAGCTGCAGTAAGTGACTTCTACATGATCTAAAGCTCCCAGAGTTTATTTTGAAAATCTCAAGTGCATTCAGCATTACCAACCTTACAGGTACCAGAAACTCATTTCTTTTTCTCTTCTTTACTGCAGCATTAGTTTTGCTCTTTAAGAGTTTGATTAAACTTGTGCTTCAAATATTTACCATGTAACTTACTGATGTGCTGCTGATCTTTCAGATTCTATCAATTTATAACATTTTAAAACAGACGCAACTTACTGGCTTTGATGTGAAATGTACAATGAACAGACCAAATTGCATGTAAGTGCAAATGAATGAATGTAAGTGCTTGAAAGGTGCCTAAATGTTCTAATCTGTGCACTTTCTTGCTTTGGTGCTTTAGTTCTGCTTTAAAAGAGACTCTACATGAATATGTGTGCAATGAGGACACACAGAAATAGAAGATTTAATCTTTAAAGTGTTTGTGCAGAGCGGCACGGTGGCACTGCTGGTCTGTCCAGGGTGTTTCCCTGCCTTTTGCCCAGTGAGAGCTGGGATAGGCTCCAGCACACCCACAACCCTGATTAGGACAAGAAATGTCTTAAGAAAATATGAGAAGGAGTGAGTGAGACAGTATTTGTGCAGACATGTTCAATTTACTACAATCTAGAGTCTGAATCCTTACAGCACAACCAGCACAGACAAGGAGTTTCAGCATCCAGCATTCAACCATCTGGACCTCTTACTCTCCTCCATGACTCATGTTTCTCCCTCTTTCTTTTCTCTCTGTTCTCTCTGCTCTCTCTGCTCTTTCTGTTGTCTCTGTTATAAAATTGATTGTTCACATGCTGAACACAGTAAAGTGGCATCTCTACTTTATCATGAATTTCCACTACCTCCTTTATTATCTTTAATACGGAGGAACTGCTAAACTTAAAATAATCAGCCTAATGCAGACATGAAGGATAAACGGATCATCACAAAATAATTCAGTACACTGTGTTAAAAAAATATCCAAGACCATTTTATATAATAATCCATCCATTTTCTGCCGCTCTTCCCAAATGGGGTTGTGCTGGAGTCCAACCCAGCGCACAGGACAGGGGAAGCACCCTGGACAGGTCGCCAGCCCATCGCAGGGAGGAGTGTGATGGGGATGGTACCTTGCTCAAGGGTACCTACTGGAAAGGGGTTCGAACCCCCGATCCTCAGAGCATGTGGCCAACACCCTAACCGCTAGGCCACACTACGCCGGTTATATAACAAAGTCTAATTTAATTTTCATTCATTCTCTTTTGAAAAACACCTTTAGAAAAACATCTTTACAGAGTACAGAGTAAGAATCATATTGTACTTTAGGAAAAACTATGTATTGAATTTTCTAAAATTGTGAGTCAGCCACCAGAAATATGTTTAACACTGTCTTGTTGTGATCTTTCATTTTAGACTGAAGATCCTACAGGACTCTGAAAATGTCTGCCAACATTAAAGGTACCTGCATATTTGAACCTTCTTATTTCTTCATGCTGGAGCTTTAGGTAAAGTACTTTCTGCATTCCGGAATCCTGTACTCCACAGCACCCCCTACAGAACCTCCCGGGGAACACGGTTGAATAAAACCTCCAGATCCAAAAAACACATGCAGACAGGCTTTGTAAAGGCCCATGATTCCTCCAGCACTGGTGCACTTTAATAGTACATTAAAAATGAGTTTACTATAGAATAGAAGTATAAATAGAATATCTTTATTAGCAGTGGACAAGTACAGTGAGATTACGTTTGTAACTGCTGTGCACAACGCTGTGGTGAGACATTAATTTACAGCTTACACAGAAGAAGCAGCTAAGAAAATGAGTGAGTCAAGGAGTAAAGTATTTTAAGCACATATAAGTATCTTTGATTTTCCTTTATTATTATGTTTATTAACTTTATGATTATACTTCTTCTTATGGCTGCTCATGTTAGAGGTCAACAATGCGGGTCATCCTGAATTCCAACTTGCAGTTTTCCTTAATCAACTTCCATTTGATCCTCGACTCTGCCCTCACTTTCCTCCTCTTCTTGACCTCCAAGCTCATCCTACAGTCCAACATCCTATGCTGTTAAGATACACTTTCCCCTGTCACTACTTTACAGTCTCCAGTCTCCTTCAGACAGTCCCTCCTGCAGCTTTGTCCTCCTCCCCCTTCTTAAAATAAGCATTAACTACATCCATTTCTATCCTTTTAGCAAAATCTACAACCCTCAGACCTTCAGCATTCCTCTCCTTGACACCATACCTACCCATCACCTCCTCATCACCTCTGTTCCACCTCTGCACCAATCACCACTCTCTCTCCCCTGGGTACACTCTATATCACTTCATCTAACTCACTCCAGAACTCTTCTTTCTCTTCCATCTCACAACCAGCTTGTGGAGCATAAGCACTAATAACATTCATTATCACAGCTTCAACTTCCAGCTTCAAACTCATCACCCTCCCTGTCACCCTCGTCACCTCCAAAACACTCTCCACATACTCTTCCTTCAGGATAACACCTACTCCATTCCTCTGTCTAGCCACAGCATGGTAGAACAGTTTAAACCCTCCTCCAATACAACTGGCCTTACTACCCTTCAATCTAGTCTTTTGGATACACAAAATGTCAACCTTCCATCTCTCTATCAAATCAGCTCTTTCTCTACCTTCACCATTCGTGCTGCCAATATTCAAGTCCCTACCCTCACTTCCAGTCTCCTACACTTTCTCTGTTCCTGCATCCAGTATTGAACTCCATTTTGTTTTCTGCATGATAATTTGCCAGATATTTTAGAGCAGGAGCCCTTCCTGACTAAACCCTCCCCATTTATCCAGGCTTGAGATTGATGATCATTTACTGATTGTTTTGTAACCTCTATAATACAGTCCAGTCTCACTGTTATACACTTCACCAACATGAGCTGTCAACGCTGTGGTTGCTATTTTGCTTCAAAGACATTTAAGTTATATTTTAATATCATAAAGAAACAGATAGCATGTCAAACAATGTAACAAATGAACTTTGAGCCATTTGTTGAAAATATGATCACCATCCACAATGTACAAGCAAACAAAACCCATATACAAGTTAAGTGAAGTGCAACAATGTTTCCAGCACCATGGAGCTACACATAACACAACACTCTTATGTGGAGCACTATACAAACCTCTGGGCAGAGTGATTTGCTTTATGTACACCTAAAGTTAACCGCATGTGTGTGTCAGTGTAGCACATGATAAGCACTATATTTGACTATTTTGTCTCTGACTGTGGGCTCTGCCAGTGCACCCTTTAATGAGTAAATCTGAAGAGTTGAATGCAGAACTGGTAACATCATTATGCCACTCTGGACAAAACAAAGATGTCCCTGTTATTTTTTTATTACCCAGTGGAATACATTGCCATTTGTGTATAAATATATATCCCATCACTGTATCTGGTCTCTTTCTAGGAGTTATGGATCCACTGAGGATTGTGCTTCTTGGGAAGACAGGTGATGGTAAAAGCAGCTTTGGAAATACAATTCTAGCTGGAAAGTCTTTCCGCACTGAAAATTCACCCATTTCAAAAACTCCCAAATGTGAGTCTAAGACAAAGTCCGTCAGTGGAAGGGAAGTAATGGTGATTGATACACCTGGATTTTTTGACACCAGTCGTCCTCAGGAAGAATTAAAGTGTGAAATTGTAAACTGTATCACAGAGTGTGCTCCAGGGCCTCATGCCTTTGTGCTCATTCTCAGAGTTGGAAGGTACACAATGCAGGAGATGGAGACTGTGAAGAACATGACAGATTCATTTGGAGAAAAAGCTCTAAAATACACAGTTGTCCTCTTCACCCACGGGGATGATCTTTTTGAGAATCAAACAATTGAAGACTTTGTGAAGCAGAGCACAGAGTTACAGGAGCTTGTGAAGAAGTGTGGAGGACGTGTTCATGTCATTGATAATAAATACTGGAAGCAGCAGCAGGAGGGCTACAGGAGCAACAGAGTTCAGGTAGAGAATGTAATGAAAACCATAGAGAAGATGGTGAAGGAGAATGGAGGAGATTATTACAGTAATGAGATGCTGCAGATGGTGGAGAAAGCAATAGAAGCAGAGACAGAAAGAAATATAAAAGAGGGAAATAAAAAGTTGAAAGATGCGAGAGAACATGCAAAACAGATCTTGCACACTCAACTGTCACCGAGAGTTGTGGACGTGGACATAAGAGTATTAATAGGAGCTTTGCTTGGGGCTGTAGCTGCAGTGGTCAGTGTGTTAGAAATCATAAATTAAGTTCTATCATCAGGTGTGTTAGGTGGTGTGGTGTGGTCAGGGCAGCAGCTGCAGTCGGGGGAATTGCATGAGAAATTGCAGGAGGAATCACAGGTTTTGACGCTGTAGAGGGAACAGAAACTGTGACTGAAGCAATGAAAAAGGCAGCAAAGTAAACCTGTGATGCTAGAAAAACAGCTTGTAAGAATATAATGAACATTGTAACTTCAAAGAAAAATTTGAATTATTACAATATTATAAATTCTGAAAGTTTACTGAGTGTCAGAAGTTAAACCAGACTCTGCATGTTTTTAAACAGATTTAATTTGACTAAAGTTTGAAGATGATGATTGCAGTGTATTTCCTGAATACATATAAAACTTGATAGTATGATAATATGTGTCTGATCGGGAACATGGCTGTCTATAAATTTTCATTAATCTTTCTTTACATTGTCAAAATACAATCTATAAATCTGTGTGTATAACCTCTGTTTTGTGAATAAACATTTCCAGATTGGTTTATCTGTTCTGCAGTTGAGATCTTGTTTCACAATAACAGTAATATTAAACAGTAATACAAAAAAACAGTAATATAAAATTCTGAAAGTTCGCTGAGTGTCTGTAGTCAAACGACAGACTCTGCATGTTTTAAAACAGATGTAATTTTACTAAAGAAGTTTGAAGATGATAATTGTAGTGTGTTTCTTGAATACATTTAAAAACTATTTAGTCTTTCTCAAATATTTAGTCTAATCTTGATAGTATATGTTAACATGTGTCTGTCATGTTTCGCCGTTCGCTATGAAAGAGAAAAGCGGAGGCGCAAATGCACGGAGAATACAGTTTAATCACACACACAAACAGCACACAATGGTGAACGGACAATTCCGGATCGGCTTGGCTGCCTTAAGTGATCTCCGTTCCAGGTGTTGCAGATCCTGTTGAAAATGCGAGCAAGAGTAAAAACACGGCTAGTACTCCGGAGATCGGGATCGATTTGGGTGATTTCTATGGAAATCGGCCTTGAGCTGGGGACAAAGAACGTCTCTCGCGGCGACCCAGCTCCGCTCCTCCGGACCATATCCCTCCCAGTCTACCAGGTACTGCAACGCTCCTCGGCGACGGCGGGAGTCCAGGATCTCGGTGATCCTGTGTGCTGGACCCCTGTCCGTCTCCATGGGCGGAGGAGGCTCTCTCATGACACTCCCTCGAGCTAATGGTCCCGGGATCACCAGCTTTAGAAGGGAGACATGAAAAGTAGGGTGAACATTCATGGACGGGGGCAGTCTCAGGCAGTATGTGACCGGGGTTATTCTATTCTCTATCACAAATGGACCTATGAATCGGGGCGATAATTTTTTACAGGGTAGTTTGAGGTTGAGGTCTCGAGTGGAGAGCCATACCTTGTCACCCGGTGTGTATCTCGGGGCTTCTCTCCGGTGTCGGTCTGCCTGGGCGCGAAAGCGACGAATCGCCCGTTCGATGTGCGCATGGGCCCTCTCCCACACCCGCTCTGCACCCTTGAACCAGTTGTCTACGCTGGGGACCTCCGTGGGAGTAGGGTCCCAGGGGCAAAGCGGTGGTTGGTACCCCAGCACGCATTTGAACGGGGTCATCCTGGTGGAGGAGTGACGCAACGAGTTTTGAGCGTACTCTGCCCAGTAGAGGTACTCCGCCCAGTCGTGTTGCCGGTTGTAACAGTACGCCCGGAGGAATTTGTTCAGATTCTGAATGGTCCTCTCTGCCTGGCCGTTGGTCTGCGGGTGGTGACCAGACGAGAGGCTGACTGTGACCCCGAGTTTCTTTAGGAAGGCCCGCCAAACCCGTGACGTAAACTGGGACCCTCGATCCGATAGGATATCCTCCGGGAGTCCGTAGAACCGGAACACGTTCTGGAACAAAGCATCTGCGATTTGGAGAGAGGAGGGAAGGCTGGCAAAAGGGACGAATCGACATCCTTTAGAGAACCGGTCTACTACCACTAGAACACAGGTGTGCCCCTTAGACCTGGGTAGCTCCGTGACTAAGTCTATGGACAGATGCGTCCATGGCCTCTGGGGCACTGGAAGAGGTTGGAGCTTACCGGCCGGAATCTCTTGCGGGGTCTTTGTTCTTGCACAGATCTCGCATGACCGAACAAAAGCCCGGACGTCTTGGGTGAGCGTGGACCACCAATATCGCCTGTTCACCTTGTCTAAGGTGCGTGCTATACCCGGGTGCCCTGCTGCTGGAGAGACATGGACCCACCTGAGCAAGGGCCTGCGGAAACGCTCTGGCACATACACCCGATCGGGAGGGCATTCCCCCGGCCTGGGATTGCGCCTGGCTTCCCGGAGGATGTCCCGCTCAAGGTCCCACTGCACCGGGGCAGCCACCACCATTGGAGGCAGGATGGGTACTGGTTCTCTCTGGGCCTCCAACGGGTTATGCATGCAGGACAATGCATCTGCCTTCCCATTTTTGGACCCGGGGCGATACGTGATAGAAAACGAGAACCGAGTGAAGAACAAAGCCCACCTGGCCTGACGAGGGTTGAGTCTTTTGGCCTGCCGGATGTACTCCAGATTCTTATGATCGGTGAGCACCATGAATGGATGTCGAGCACCCTCTAACCAGTGGCGCCACTCCTCCAATGCTGCTTTGACTGCTAGCAGTTCCCTATTCCCTATATCGTAGTTTTGCTCCGCCGGGGTCAACTTGCATGAATAGAAGGCGCACGGATACAATTTACTGGGGTTGCCATGGTTTTGGGATAAGACAGCTCCCAGTCCCACTTCGGATGCATCTACCTCCACGATAAAAGGCCTCCCGGGGTCTGGGAGTTTAAGGATAGGTGCGGTCGTGAAACATCTTTTTAACTCCTCAAAAGCTACACGCGCCCCCCGAGTCCAGCTCAAGGACACCGGTTTGCCTCTCAGCAAGGAGGACAGGGGAGCTGCCACTGTGCTAAAGTTTCTGATGAACCTACGGTAAAAGTTGGCGAACCCCAGAAATCTCTGTAACTGTTTGACGGTACGGGGCTCAGGCCAATGCATGACCGCCTCTACCTTGCCTTTCTCCATCCTTACCCCCCGGGGCCTGATGAGGTAACCAAGGAACCCTATCTCTGCCTTGTGAAACTCGCATTTCTCCGCCTTTACGTACAACCCGTGCGAGAGCAAACGAGAGAGCACCCTGCCTACCTGGGAGACGTGTTCGGCATAGGATTTGGAAAAGACTAAAATGTCGTCCAGATACACTATTACAAATTTGCCTAGCATGTCTCTCAGGATGTCGTTAACGAAGGACTGGAAGACAGCTGGAGCATTTGCGAGTCCGAACGGCATCACCCTGTACATGTAGTGGCCTGAGGTGGTACTGAATGCTGTCTTCCATTCGTCCCCCTTTCGTATCCTCACCAAGTTGTACGCACTGCGGAGATATAGTTTCGTAAAGATCTTGGCCCCTTGGAGTTGTTCTAAGGCAGAGGGAACCAGGGGGAGCGGGTAGCGGTACTTAACAGTCACCGAATTCAGGCCTCTGTAGTCGATGCACGGCCTGAGTCCTCCGTCTTTCTTTTTCACGAAGAAAAACCCGGCGGATGCTGGCGAGGTGGACCGCACGATGAACCCCTGAGCTAATGCCTCGGCAATGTACTCCTCCATTGCTCTTGTTTCCGGGCCCGATAACGGGTAGATGTGAGAGCGAGGGGGTGTAGCCCCAGTCAGGAGGTCAATCGCACAGTCCCAGGGTCTGTGGGGGGGGAGCTGCGTAGCCCTTTTGGAGCTAAAGACCTGCTTCCAGGCGGCATACTCGTTTGGGATGGCCGGAGGTAGGTGAGCCAAGGGGCTCTCCACTGAGGTAGAGGACACAGATAGCCTTGGGGGAAGGCACTGAGCAGCGCACCCTGGGGCCCATGACTGGATCTGTCCCGTTGCCCAGTCCACTACAGGGTTGTGAGACCTCAACCACGGAAGACCTAATACCATCTCATAGCTGGACTGGGTAAGGACAAAGAATGTGATGTGCTCTGTATGGGACGGCTGGACGGTAAGTTTAACCGGGTCGGTTACCTGTGACAACCCGTTGTTCGGGATGGGTCTCCCATCCACGGCTCGGATGGTAACCGATCGGTCCAATGCGTGATGAGGTACCCGCAGGCGATCTGCAACGGAAGCGGAGAGGAAGTTGCCAGCCGATCCGGAGTCTATTAGTGCTGAAACATAAAACATATTATTTGCGTAGCCCACCGCAACCCTCACCAAGCACTGGTCAGTCAATAAAGCAGCCTTTGAACAAACTGTTCTTACATAGTCTTTCTGCCTTATGGCTGGACAGTCCTTCTTCCAGTGCCTTGGGCTGCCACAGTGATGGCACAGTCTCCAACTCCCTTGCCGTTCCTTCTCGGACTTGGGTCTCGTGGCTCCGAGTTCCATTGGTTCTCCCCACTCCCGCTCCTCGGGCTTCCGTGGGGAAGCCGCCCGGACGGGTGATGTGCGAGGGGGACTCCGAGGGCGTGGCCGTGGAGATCGGGGTGGCTGGGACCGGCGGTGCTGGTCCAGTCGGATTGCTAGATCGATGACTTCGTCTAGCTCCAGTCCCACATCCCTGCAGGCTAACTCCCGCTGGAGTTCCTCGTGCAGGCCTGCCCTGAACACCGTGAGGAGGGCCCGGTCGTCCCACCTGCTATCCACCACGAGGATGCGGAATTCCATGGTGTAGTCCGCAGCCGAGCGCGCCCCCTGCCGGAGCCTCAGCAGTCTGTCCCCACCGGCTAGGCCATGGGCGGGATGGTCAAAGACGGCACGGAACTGGTCACAAAACCGAGCATAAGAACGTACCGCCCCGTGCTCTCGGTCCCAGGCTGCTGTACCCCACTCCACCGCGCGACCAGAGAGTCGCCCAATGAACGCGGTAATTTTCTCGCGGTCTGTCAGGTGGGGAAATTGTTCGAAGTACATCGAAAAAGCGACTACGAAGCTTCGACAGGAATCCGGATCCCTGGCATACCTTTCAGGCAGCGCCACGTGAAGCCCCGTGTCTCTGGGGGGCGGAGTGGCGATCGTCTGCAGTTGCGGGGGAGGGAGCGGACCGGTGGCCACCGTTAGCTTCTCCATCCGACTCGAAAGCTCCGCCAGGGCGGCGAAAACGTTGCGTTGCGTCCGCTCCTGCTCCGTCACCCGCCCGCGAAGCTCCTCGAGTTCTCCCCTTCTCTCTTCGCGGGGGAAACCTCCGGCTGCGCCCCCTTGGGAGGTCCGTTCATCTGTCATGTTTCGCCGTTCGCTATGAAAGAGAAAAGCGGAGGCGCAAATGCACGGAGAATACAGTTTAATCACACACACAAACAGCACACAATGGTGAACGGACAATTCCGGATCGGCTTGGCTGCCTTAAGTGATCTCCGTTCCAGGTGTTGCAGATCCTGTTGAAAATGCGAGCAAGAGTAAAAACACGGCTAGTAGGGATCGAACTCCGGGTCGCGCCGTGACAGGCGTGACAGTGTCTGACCGGTGAGATGGTTTTCCATATATATGGAAATATAATCTTACTTACTATAATCTTTCTTTACATGGTCAGTGTATAAATCTGTGTGTATAACCTCAGTTTTGTGAATAAACGTTTCAAGATTGGATTGGGTGTTTGTTTTGTATTTTTTTTTGCAGTTCTTGTTTCACAATAACAAAGATATTACTGTTACTTAAAGCTAAATGTGATAAAAATGAAAAGCTTGATCAACAATGTATTTAATTTGAGTCAAGATGAGAGATAGAGTCTAAGAGAAAGAGTATTTTTGAAGAAAGTCTCTGAAACATGCAGCTCTCCTTTCCATTTCTAAAACTGCTGACTCACTGAATGACTAATGAAAATGAAATTATTCAAAATCTGACAGTAACTGGAGAAGAACTGAGAGCTTTAACTGGAGAACACGAGTAGATCAACTTCAGTGACAGTAAAGTGACGTCTTGCAGCTGCACATGTAAATGTTGTGAGAACACTTTGGGAAAAGTATGTGCATGATTACATCAGACTGGAGAACTTCTATTTTTGTAGGTGAAGAAGATTCATACATTTAATAATAAAATGTAAAGAAACTTTGATGCTGTTGGAGATGAAACCACTACTGGACCTTGTTTGCAGAAAGTCCACCCCTCTGCCTTCTGCCCATCCAGACAAAATGAAATATTATCTTTTCTGTTATTTCATGAATGTGACTGAATTTATTAAAAGATAAAAATTTAAAACTATAAAATGTTTTGTTTTCAGCAGAAGGTCAGAAAGAATTGTGATGTGTATGTAATTTTTACAGTCATGTTGGTTTTAGGTCCCCCTACAGTGTTAATGATCAGTTTTTCTCTTGTTAAAATAAAATCAGCCATTTTGGACCTTCTCATCACTCTCACATGATGCCTCACACTAACACTTTATTAATTACATGTATCACATGTGTCCCATTACAGGAAATTCAGAAATTCTGAAGATTTTCTTCCTCCAGTTCCAGTTTACAAAACCAACCCAGAGACAAACAGAGTGAAAAGTGTGTCTTAAAAGTGACTTCTACTGACTTCACTTACATTATTTTCAGTCTTGTGTTTGACCAAGATCTTATTTTACATCCTTTTAATGTTTCTTTTACAAGCGTGTGTGTTCTCTGCTTCTTAATTAATTTCATATAATTATTTATTAGAAAAGTACAACCCAGCCACTAGGGATGCACAAGCCAGTGTATTTCTTCGTGCCGGTCCCAAGCCCGGGTAAATGGGGAGGGTTACGTCAGGAAGGGCATCCGGTGTAAAACTTTGCCAAATCAATATGCGGACAACGATACAGAATTCCATACCGGATCAGTCGAGGCCCGGGTTAACAACGACCGCCATCAGTGCTGTTAGCCTACAGGGTGCTGGTGGAAATTGGACTACTGTTGGCCAAAGAAGAAGAAGAAGAGGAGGAAGGCATGTCCAGAGGGAGAAGGAGAGAAAGAAGGAGAGGAGAGTGGAAGTGAGGGTAGGGACTTTGAATGTTGGCAGCATGACTGGTAAAGGTAGAGAATTAGCTGATATGATGGAGAGAAGGAAGGTTGACATTTTGTGTGTGCAAGAGACTAGATGGAAGGGTAGTAAGGCCAGGTGTATTGGAGGGGGGTTTAAACTGTTCTACCATGGTGTGGATAGAAGGAGGAATGGAGTAGGTGTTATCCTGAAGGAAGAGTATGTGGAGAGTGTTTTGGAAGTGAAGAGGGTGTCAGGGAGGGTGATGAGTTTGAAGCTGGAAGTTGAAGGTGTGATAATGAATGTTGTTAGTGCTTATGCTCCACAAGTTGGTTGTAAGATGAAAGAGAAGGAAAAATTCTGGAGTGAGTTAAATGAAGTGATAGAGAGTGTACCCAGGGGAGAGAGAGTGCTGATTGGTGCAGATTTTAATGGTCATGTTGGTGAAGGGAACAGAGGTGATGAGAAGGTGATGGGTAGGCATGGTGTCAAGGAGAGGAATGCTGAAGGTCAGATGCTTGTAGATTTTGCAAAAAGGATGGAAATGGCTGTAGTTAATACTTATTTTAAGAAGAGGGAGGAACACAGGGTGACGTATAAGAGTGGAGGAAGATGCTCACAGGTGGATTATATTCTTTGCAGGAGGGTCAGTCTGAAAGAGATCAGAGACTGCAAAGTAGTGACAGGGGAGAGTGTAGCTAAACAGCATAGGATGGTGGTCTGTAGGATGACCTTGGAGGTCAAGAAGAGGAGGAAAGTGAAGGCAGAGTCGAGGATCAAGTGGTGGAAGCTGAAGGAGGAGGATTGTAAGGTGGAATTCAGGCAGGAGTTAACACGGGCACTGGGAGGTGTTGAAGAGCTACCGGATTGCTGGGAAACTACTGCAGAAGTGATAAGGCAGACGGCTAGAAATGTACTTGGTGTGACATCTGGAAGGAAGAAGGAGGATAAGGAAACCTGGTGGTGGAACCAAGAAGTCCAGGAGTGTATTCAAAAGAAGAGGGAGGCAAAGAAGACATGGGACAGTCAGAGAGATGAAGAAAGTAGACAGGTGTACAAGGAGATGAACCGCAGGGTGAAGAAAGCAGTGGTGAAGGCCAAAGATAAGGTGTTTGGTGAATTGTATGAGAGGTTAGACAGTAAAGAGGGAGAAAAGGACCTTTACCGATTGGCTAGACAGAGAGACAGATCTGGGAAAGATGTGCAGCAGGTCAGGGCGATTAAAGATAGAAATGGTAACGTACTCACAGGTGAACAGAGCATGTTGAGCAGATGGAAGGAATACTTTGAGGAGCTGATGAAGAAAATGTGAGAGAGAGAAGACTGGATGATGTGAGAAGAGTTAACCAGGAAGTGCAGCAAATAAACAAGATGGAAGTAAGGGCAGCGATGAAGAGGATGAAGAATGGAAAGGCTGTTGGACCGGATGACATAGCAGTGGAAGCATGGAGATGTTTAGGGGAGATGGCAGTTGAGTTTCTGACCAGATTGTTTAACACAATCTTGGCAAGTGAGAAGATGCCTGAGGAGTGGAGACGAAGTGTACTGGTACCGATCTTCAAGAATAAGGGTGATGCACAGAGCTGTAGTAACTATAGAGGGATAAAGTTGATCAGCCACACCATGAAGTTATGGGAAAGAGTAGTGGAAGCTAGGTTAAGAAAAGAGGTGAGGATCAGTGAACAGCAGTATGGTTTTATGCCGAGAAAGTGCACCACAGATGCAATGTTTGCTCTGAGGGTGTTGATGGAGAAGTACAGAGAAGGTCAGAAGGAGCTGCATTGTGCCTTTGTGGATTTGGAGAAAGCATATGACAGGGTGCCTAGAGAGGAGTTGTGGTTTTGTATGAGGAAGTCTGGTGTTACAGAGAAGTATGTGAGAGTAGTTCAGGATATGTATGATGGCAGTGTAACAGTGGTGAAGTCTGCAGTGGGAGTGACTGATGCATTTAAGGTAAAGGTTGGATTACATCAAGGATCAGCACTGAGCCCATTCTTGTTTGCAATAGTAATGGACAGGTTGACGGACGAGGTTAGACAGGAGTCTCCGTGGACAATGATGTTTGCTGATGATATTGTGATCTGTAGTGAGAGTAGGGAGCAGCTTGAGGAGAACCTGGAGAGATGGAGATATGCTCTGGAGAGGAGAGGAATGAAAGTGAGTAGGGCAAAGACAGAATACATGATTGTGAATGAAAGGGAGGAAAGTGGCGTGGTTAGGATGCAGGGAGTGGAGGTAACAAAGGTGGAGGAGTTTAAATACTTGGGATCAACAGTTCAGTGTAACGGCGAGTGTGGAAGAGAGGTGAAGAAGAGAGTGCAGGCTGGTTGGAATGGGTGGAGAAGAGTGGCTGGAGTGATTTGTGACAGACGCGTACCAGCTAGAGTAAAAGGGAAGGTTTACAGGACAGTAGTGAGACCAGCTATGTTGTATGGGTTGGAGATGGTGGCACTGACGAAAAAGCAGGAGGCGGAGCTGGAGGTGTCAGAGTTAAAGATGCTGAGATTTTCGTTGGGTTTGACGAGGATGGACAGGATTAGAAATGAGTATATTAGAGGGACAGCTCAGGTTAGACGTCTTGGAGACAAGGTTAGAGAAGCAAGGTTGTGTTGGTTTGGACATGTCCAGAGGAGAGACGAGGATTATATTGGAAGGAGGATGTTGAAGATGGAGCTGCCAGGAAAGAGGAGAAGAGGAAGACCAAAGAGGAGGTTTATGGATGTGGTGAGAGAGGACATGCAGGTGGTCGGTTTGAAGCAGGAAGATGCAAAAGACAGGAAGAAATGGAGACAGTTGATCCGCTGTGGCGACCCCTAAACGGGAGCAGCCGAAAGAAAAAGAAGAAGAAGAAGATTTATTAGAAAAGTACAAACATTTTATCTGTTCATCTATCTGTCTGCCTGCCTGTCTGTCTGCCTGTCTGTCTATCTATCTATCTATCTATCTATCTATCTATCTATCTATCTATCCATCTATCTATGTAGTCAGAATGAGGTAATCTTGTCCTGATAATGTTTAGTAGTAACTGAGAACATGAACAAGATGTGCTTTTATTTTCTGCTTGGTGCTACAGACTTGTGAAGTTAAACCAAAAAGAAATGTGCTTTGAGTTTGGCCTTCTTTCATTAGCGTTCAAAATCTTGAATCACTTGAGTGAGATAATGAAGGAGTCAAATAATTCATCAATAATAACAACTTGGAGCAAAAAGAACCTTGAAATAGCAAGAAGCACCTTAAGCTTGAATTAGATCCTTTACTATGTTTGGGTGCATGTGTACAACCTTTCTACATATACTGGAGGACGATTTTTATATTTTGCATTTGAAATGCATTAAATACTTGTTTTAAGCAATTATTAATTTAATACATTCATTTTTACAGGATTTTTTAAAAAGTAATGCTCATTATATGGGTAATGGAGGGACTTTTACTTGGTTTAAATGAAGTAAAAATAAAACAAATAAGTTGTGAATACACTGAGTTATTTTATTTTTGATTGGATTTTTCCCAGGTTTGATTTGATTGAGGTCCCAGGTTCGAGTCCCACCTTTGGCACTACCACCACTGGGTCCCTGAGTAAGACCCTTAACTGGAGTTGCTCCAGGGGGGGACTGTCCTTGTAATTAGGACATGGAAGTCGCTCTGGATAAGAGTGTCTGCTAAATGCTGCAAATGTAAATTTTTGATGAGTGGTGTATTTTTGTTTTTTAACAGCTGAAATTTACTTGTTAATCTGCTGTCGGGTCAACTGCAGTAGAAAAAAGTGGGATTACTTGTTATTTTCACTGAGCGGTGGAGGGATGAAGAATCAAAATCTTGTGACAGCTTATAGTAAATTTACAATGTAGAAGAAATAAACAGATTAAAGAAATCAGTATTGAAAGTGTACATACAGTACTGTGCAAAATATCTGCTGCAGAAAGTCGCCCCTCATTTATTATACATAGTGATTTATTGCAAAATGTGCAAACAGACACATGATATTGTATAATATCCTAAAGACAGATTATAATTCTAACCAGCTTCATAAAAAAATATTTGGCCACTGCAGTTCACAGCAGCTGAAACTCTCTTGTGATTTCTTTTCGTAAAGTCTTCAGGATTAGTTCCTCAGGCTTCTGGAAGGACATTCCTAAAGTTCTTCTATGAACATCACCTGCATTCTGCTCTGTTCTCAGTTCAACATGATCCATATTTAAGCAAATCCTCCAGAATCAATAAAGTTTTATTTGATTCTGATTCACTGCTTCTGCAATGTGGACTGGACTGACAATGAAAGGCAAAAATGTTTAATTGAACAGAGTAGCTTGAGCAACAGTTTAACACTTCCTAACATGGAAAAGCACAGGCATGACTTCCTTCAATAATCCTTCAATAATCAGTATCTTACACAGATATACAATCAAAGCTTAAACTCAAAATATAAAAAAACTCACTTTAACATGTAATAAAAACCTATTTGTGCTGTTTTAGTAAAAGTGCATTGTTGTTATTTATAGGCCATTTAGCAGCAGTCTTTTAAAAAGCTGACCTTTTTCAAGGCTCTACTGTATTAACACTTGGTTTAAAACTTCTAAATGTTTATTTTTTTCAGAGAATTTAAAGAGCTTGCCCACACAATGCTGGCACTGACAAAAAAGAAGAAAAAAAAGAACTAAAATAATTTCATCCTGTTAATGCAATTAAAGCCATTTGACAGAGTTATCTGGTAAAGTGTTTCTAAAGTCAGTGTCCCTTAAACACATTAACATTACTGACATTAACAGAGATTACAGTAAGATGACACGTCTTTGTTTTATTCTTGTTTTCTGCAGAATACTGCTCTCTTCTGATTTGTCTCCTTCCTCACCCCATGCTGGAGGTGTATCAATGTAGGGAGGCAAAATAGCGTAGAGTAGAGTAGAGTAATCTTTTATTATCCCACGAATGGGAAATTTGGGCGTTACAGGGCTCTTATAAAGATGACAGAAAGAATATAGAAAGATAGTTATACAGAAAAATAAGAAAAATATAGAAAAAATATAAGGAACGAGGAACAAGTATAAGAGTAAGTGTCACATGTGGGGTGTTTTGGGCACGCTAGAGGTCGCTCTCTGTCACATTTGTAACTTGTAACTTGGTATCTTGATTACAGACTGCAGTTCCTTGGCACTTGGGTTTTAATTAGAACTGCAGTCCTTGTTTCTTGTGTTTTGTAATTGTGATTAATAAACCTCTGTTCCGAACTCCTGGCTCCGCACTGGCGTCCTTCCGGCACCCCGCCGCCGTTACAGTAAGAGCTATAAATAATACATTATCTATCTATCTATCTATCTATCTATCTATCTATCTGAAAAATTCACTAATCTGTTTTGGGCATTTTTTAACATGAAACTGTTTCATTTAAAATGAAATATCTTCTCAGTTTGGGGCAGTGGTGGCCTAGTGGTTAGGGCGTCGGCCACATGATCGGAGCATCGGGGGTTCGAACCCCTTCCCAATGGGTTGCCCTGAGGTACCCTTGAGCAAGGTGCCGTCCCTGTCCCGCTCCTCCCTGCAATGGGCTGGCGACCTGTCCAGGGTGCGTCCCCCGTCCTCGCCCTGTGTGCGCTGGGTTGGACACCAGCACTCCCCCGCGACCCCGTTTGGGACAAGCGGCTGAAAATGGATGGATGGATGGATCTTCTCAGTTTTATATTTATAGGCAACTATTTTTCCAGCTCATGTCAAGTCTGTTATTCAGATAAATATGGAGGAATTAGTTTCAGGTGAGAGTAGCTACAATCATGAATGTGAAAAATAAAAATGTTCTTCTGGCTATTTTGGGGCAGTGGTGCTCTAGTGTTTGAGAACTAGACTCCAGGATTGGAAGGTTTGAATCCTGGACCAGAAGGTTGTTCTTAGGTACCCTCGAGCAAGGTACTGTTCATTATGACAATGACACATAGTCACTTTCACTTTTCTTTTTTGACTAATGTGTGTATTATTTGCACTCTTATGAATTCTGCTTGGCAGCCCACTTGTTGGCAAATGAAGCTCTGTTCTGAGTTTCACTATTTGGAGATGATTGTTCTGAGTATGAGAGAGTGAAATACATATTTTATATTTCATATTTTATTATTATTTCTGTCCAAGGCAAAATATATATATTTCGATCAAATCTTAGTTTGTCTGAGACCTGTCACAGTCTGTCGTGCCTGTGGTTCTGGCCTGGCACGACAGATGGCACTCTGTTCTGACTGAGCACACCTGGGCTTGTTCAGACACAGGTGTGCTTCATTGGGGCTGCTATTTAAGAGCCTAGTGTGTAAGAACAGAGTGTGGTTCATTAACAAGGCTACGCCTTACGGTTAATGGTGGCACTTTTGGTTATGTTTTGAGTTTAATAAAGTTTTGTTTTCACTACTGGCTCTGCGTTGGCATCATTCACACTCCCCGCCACCATTACAAGACCTTTTAGGAACTTCACATGGCCGTATTTAAAAGATGTCTGGATTCAGCAGGGCTGGTGACTAGACTGATTTACATATTACAACCTTTAACATATTAAACACTGGAGGACATTAATGGAAAGATTACTTTCTCACATGGGTGAAAGATGATGGTAAGTTGTTTTTGTTCAGTAAATCTCGATCATTTAAAGTTTGTGTTTTGTTTTCTCAGGCTTCCTGTTTTATTAGTCTACATTTTTGGAGAAAGAAATAAAACGAAAGCAGAAATGGAGGAAATCAGAAAAGGATAATATAAGTATAAGTAAGTTGTTTTTGTTCAGTAAATCTCAATCATTTAAAGTTTGTGTTGTGTTTTCTTAGTTTTATTAGTCTACATTTTTGGAGAAAAAAATAGAACGAAAGCAGAAATCTAATCAGAAAAGTGGTAAAAAGCTTTTTTACAGCACTGTATGATTTGGTTACAGATTTTCATACCATGGACAGAATCCTCAAAGGGACTCAACTGTTAGAATCACTTCAGCAAACAGGGAATCAGTGGTCTCCCATTTCCTTTGTAAAACATTCAGCTTTCAGGGTTTTAACATTTTGGATTGACTGATTGTTCCAGAAAAAAAATGAATCCTCAAAATAGACCAAGTATAAATAAGATCCAGCAGACCTGGTATAAACTACAGTTAATAGAGTACACTGTCAGAGAAGCTTGTCGTTTAGTTCAGAGTCTTAATCAAAGTAGAGCTGCACTGGAAACACATTTCTTTTTCAGGGTGCAGTTTCCTGTATTTAAACAAACACTTACTGCAGGTGTGCACAAAGCAGAAAAGAGGAAGAACTGCAAGCAGTAACTTCAGTGCTATCTTGGTGTGATCTTTCATTTCAGACTGAAGATCCTACAAGACTCCAAAAGCATCTTCCAACATTAAAGGTACCTGAACTTTCTATTTCTTTTAACTTCTTCATGCTGGAGCTTTAGTTCAGATTTTTAAGAAGTGCATTCTCTACACTGTGTCCCGTCCAAGAAAAATGTAATTATGGTAAAATAAACACAAAAAGAGTGAGAATTTAAATAAATGCTTAAAGAATCATACACAGGTACAAAATAACAATCCTCCAGGACCCTGGTGCTTTACACAAGACATCTAACATTCTATAAGACACCTACGGCAAGTGAAAGTGACAACCCTTGTCATTGCGAGGTCACGGCACAGCACACATGAACCACAACGAAATTGGACCTCTGCATTTAACCCATGCACACTCAAACCCGTGCAGCAGTGGGCAGCGCCCGGGGAGCAGTGATGGGGGTGGTACCTTGCTCAAGGGTACCTCAGGGCAACCTATTGGCAAGGGGTTTGAACCCCCGATCCGCCGAGCATGCGGCTAACGCCCTAACCGCTAGGCCACCGCTGCCCAGACAGGAGACAAGTGCAGACAGGACTAACAAGCGCAGATGGACAACCATATTTGCAAAACAATTGCAAGGATGAAGGACATTCATCCAATAAGAGACAGGCAGTATGTGCATGAATTTGGGAGGATTAGAGCAGCAGTGTTATGACTAGTGTAGATATGTATATGTATATATATTTATATAGATATATAGATAGATCGATTATTTATTTTTTTATAGCTCCTGTACTTCTCCTGTACTTGTTCCTCTTTCCTCTTTCCTTATGTCTCTATTTTTTAATATATCTTTTACATCTGTCACTTTTATAAGAGCCCTGTAACACCCAAATTTCCCATTTGTGGGATAATAAAAGAATACTCTACTCTACTCTACTCTACTCTGTACAGAGCAGCAGTCTAATGGAGCAGCATTGTTTTTGTTAAAGTGCATAAAGTTGCCCCAGAATACCATTTTTTTATATTTTGCTAAACATTTTATTAGACTATTAGTTTTTTTGAAAGCATGATTAAAATACCTGAATGTCATTTTAAAAAAGGATTAATAATTGTCACTGTTCTGATGCCATTAAAATTGCAAGAGGTAAGTTAACAAAAAAAAGAAAAACATGTATGAGGAAACCATGAACGAATCCATTTTGTCGGACGGCTGTTTCTGAGCAGCAGCGAAGACGGCCATGTTAATGTTCAGAGATCTGAGAGAGACTCTTCTTCAATTTGAAATCAACTGAATAAAAGAATTTGAATTTTTTTTAAATTTACTTTAGGCTAAAAAAGGCTGTCTGTTTACTGAATCCTAACACTCACTCACTTTTGAAGAAATGATCTGAATTAAAAGTAAAGTATCTGCCATTTGCTTGACCATTAATGAAAGTACCATGAGATTTTACAGCTACAGAGCAAGTATTAACTGTAGTTAAGATATTACATTATATTATTGTGTGTTAATATATCTGACAGTGTAATATACACATGTTGTCTAGAGCTGGATAATAGCTAATGCTTTTTATGAGCAATTGTATTTATTAACACTGCATGAGTAAAATATTGTTCAATATAAAAACAGAAACATGTAAACAATGAAGCCAATACAGCCAAACTGTACACACAGTGAAAACTGCAAAAAGACTCATGATTTACAGTATGCTCTCTGTTCTCTCTGTTAAACATGGTTACTCACATGCTGAACACAGTAAAATGGCATCTCCACTGCATCATAAACTTCTTCTCCTTCCTTTCTTATCTTTGAAATGGTGCAATTGCAGGCTTCAATAATGTCAAGTGACCTCTGGATCCCAGCCATTGCCACAGTCCCGGTGTCTAGTTTTCTGAGCCAGAACTTCTATCCAACCAATTACCAAACACACCCAGTCCCCCTCACCTGGTCTGCCAGGTATACAAGGAATGCCAGCTTGAATCGAATTGTCTGCAACATGTTTGTGCCTCTACTTGCTTAGAAACATGACACATAATCTTTAAAAAAACATCACTCTAATGTAAACATGAAAGAAAAACGGATCATCACAATATCATTCATTACTCAAAAAGATATCCAAGACCATTTTAAATAATAATGTCTAATTTAGTTTTCATTCTATATATATTATGAAAAACATCTTTGGAAAAGCTGATTTTTTTTTTACTGAGTTCATCTAAGAATCATATTGTACTTTTTGATATCGTACTTTAATCAATAAAACCCATAAAACCAAACAATATATCACACAACTGTATCTTAAGTGGTTAAGTGGTTTTATCTGTGATGATACAACAGCACCCCTACAGCACTGGTGCACTTTAATAGTACATTAGGAAAATGAGTTTACTCTAGAATACAATTATAAATAGAATATATTTATTGTGCAATTACATTTCAAATAAATTAATTTTCAGCTTCAAACTCATCACCCTGGGCTGGCGACCTGTCCAGGGTGCGTCCCCCGTCCTCGCCCTGTGTGCGCTGGGTTGGACACCAGCACTCCCCCGCGACCCCGTTTGGGACAAGCGGCAGATAATGGATGGATGAAACTCATCACCCTCCCTGACACCCTCTTCACCTCCAAAACACTCTCCACATACTCTTCCTTCAGGATAACACCTCCCCCATTCCTCCTTCCATCCACAACAGTTTAGAACAGTTTAAACCCTCCTCCAATACACCTGGTCTTACTACTCTTCCATCTCATCTCTGACACACAGAATTTCAAGCTTCCATCTCTCCATCATATCAGCTAGTTCTCTACCTTTACCAGTCATACTGCCAACATTCAAAGTCCCTACCCTCACTTCCACCCTCCTCCCCTCTCTCTCCTCCTGCATCCAGCCAGTATGGAAGTCTGTTTTGATGTCCACATATTTGCCAGGCATTTTACACCAGCTGCCCTTCCTGATGTAACCCTCCCAATCTATCCAGGCTTGGGACCGACAAAAAGAAATAATGTATAATGTATTTTTAATACATTTTCTACACTTGACTGTGTGATTGGTCTGTAACCTCCACAACCTTTGTATTGTCTGACTGTGAATACACAGTGCACCCTTTAGTAGCTAAATCTGAAAAGTTGACTCTGGACAAAGCAAAGTTGTTCCTTTTATTTGTTTATTATTGTCTTTGACATACACACACACACACACACACACACACACACACAGTTTTGCTTCAGCTTTAATGTTCTTACAGATGGTATCATATGTTCTTCAAGCGCCCTCTGATACACCCTAGAATTCGTGGTGGATTCTATGATGGTGAGCTAGCCAGGTCCTGCTTCAGCAAAGCATCCCTAAACCACCTCCATTCTTCAGAGTTGATATGAGGTTCTTGTCCTGGTATGCTGTATTTGGTTTACACCAAGCATGTCCTCCTTTCTGGTGTCCAAAAAATTCAATTTTAGACTCATCTGTCCAAAGTACGTTATTCTAGAAGTCCTGGTCTGGCCCTGGCCCTGATGTTTCTGCAAAGCTCCTTGCACACCTCTCATGAAGATAAAGTTGTTCAGTATCTTTCTGATTGAAAAGGTACTTTCACATCAACAGTAGCAAGAGCATGCTCTAGGTCCTGTGATGATATTGTAGGGTTTTTGGAGACTTCTTTTTGCATCTTGTGGTCTGCTCTTGGGGTGAATTTGCTTGGACAGCCAGACCTGGACATGTTGGCAGGTGTTTTAATTTTTTTAATCCTTTATTTATAATCCCACGAATGGAAAATTCGCCCTCTGCATTTCACCCATACACATACGTGCAGCAGTGGGCAGCTATTGAAAGCACCCGGGGAGCAGTGACAGGGACGGTAACTTGCTCAAGGGTACCTCAGGGCAACCCACTGGGGTGGGAATCGAACCCACAACTTTCCGATGCGGTGCCAACTCCCTAAACACGAGGCCACCGCTGCCCCACCCCTGCACCGCTGTTTTAGGCATTTGTGTGTGTGTGTGTGTGTGTGTGTGTGTGTGTGTGTGTGTGTGTGTGTGTGTGTGTGTGTGTGTGTGTGTGTGTGTGTGTGTGTGTGCGCGCGTGCTGGGGGGTTATTTATGAGAAGTAAGTGTGTTTGCACATAAATAAAAGTGTGACAGCCACCAGAAATTTGTTAACACTGTCTTGTTGTGATCTTTCATTTTAGACTGAAGATCCTACAGGACTCTGAAAATGTCTGCCAACATTAAAGGTACCTGCATATTTGAACCTTCTTACTTCTTCATGCTGAAGCTTTAGTTATGATATTTTAGAGGTAAATCGACAAAACACATGCAGACAGGCTTTGTAAAATCCCATGATTCCTCCAGCACTGGTGCACTTTAACGGTACATTAAAAAAATAGTTTACTATAGAATAGAAGTATAACTAGAATATCTTTATTAGCAGTGGACAGTGAGAATAAGTTTGTAATTTCTGTACACAATGCTGTGGAGAGACATTCATTTATAGCTTGCACAGAACAAGCAGCTAAGAAACTGAGTGAGTGAAAAAGTATCTTTTTGATTTTCCTTTATGATTATGTTCATTAACTGTATGATTATACTTCTTCTTATGGCTGCTCCTAATAAAGGTCATCACATCCTGATCATCTGATTGTTACACTGATCAGACAGTGTAACGAATTAACTTTTAGCCATTGGTTGAAAATATGATCACCTTTCACAATGTCCAGGCAAACAAAACCCATATACAAGTTAAATGAAGTGCACCAGAGTTTCTCCAGGACCATTGAGCTACACATAACACAACACTCCTATGTGGAGCACTATACAAACCTCTGGGCAGAGTGATTTGCTTTAACAAATAGAGCAAAGTTAAAACAACATATGTGTGTCAGTGTAACATATAATAAGCACTATATTTGACTGTTTTGTGTCTGACTGTGGGCTCTACCAGTGCACCCTTTGGTGGCGAAATCTAAGGAGTTGAATTCAGAGCTGGTGACATCATTAAGGCATATTTCATTTTTTTATTACCCAATGGAATACATTGCCATTTGTGTATAAATATCACTGTATCTGGTCTCTTTCTAGGAGCTATAAGTCCACTGAGGATTGTGCTTCTTGGGAAGACAGGTGATGGTAAAAGCAGCTGTGGAAATACAATCCTAGATGAAGAGTTTTTCCGCACTGATAATTCACCGTAATTCACTCCGTAACTCGCAAATGTGAGTCTAAGACAAAGTCCATCAGTGGAAGGGAAGTCACTGTGATTGACGCACCTGGTTTTCTTGAGACCAGTCTTCCTTAGGGAGAATTAAATTGTGAAATTTCAAAGTGCATCACCGAGTGTGCTCGAGGTCCTCATGCCTTCATGCTTGTGCTCACAGTTGGAAGGTACACAGAGCACGAGAAGGAGATTATAAAGAAAATGATAGCTTCATTTGGAGAAGACGCTCTAAAATACACTGTTGTCCTCTTCACCTACGGTGATGAGCTTTCTGAAGACCAGACAATTGAAGACTTTGTGAAGCAGAGCTCAGAGTTACAGTATCTTGTGGACAAGTGTGGAGGTCGTGTTCATGTCCTTGATAATAAATACTGGAAGCAGCAGCAGGAGGGCTACAGGAGCAACAGAGTTCAGGTAGAGAAGCTGCTGAACACCATAGAGGAGATGGTGAAAGAGAATGGAGGACAACATTACAGTAATGAGATGCTGCAGAAAGCGGATAAAGCAATAGAAGCTGTGACAGAGAGAATTATAAAAGAGGGAAATAAAAATAGGCAAAATGCGAGAGAACATGCAAAACAGATTGTGCACACTAAACTGTCAGTGAGATTAGCAGGCGTGGCAACAGGTGTATTAGTAGGAGCTTTTCTTGGGGCTGCAGGTGCAGTGACCAGTGTGATAGTCATCATAAAAGAAGTTCTATCATTAGCTGCATTAGCTGGTGTACCAGTGACATCAATGGGTACCCTTGGTGCAGTCGGGGCAGCAGCCACAGTCGGGGGAGTCACAGGAGGAGCCATAGGAGGAGTTATAGGTTTTAACGCTGTAGAGGGAACAGAAACTGTGACTGAAGCAATGAAAAAGGCAGCAAAAGAAATCTGTGATGCTGGAAAAACAGCCTGTGAGAATATAATCAACATCACAACTTCAAAGAAAAACTTTAATTATTAAAATATTACTAATTATGAAAGTTAGTGAGTGTCAGTAGTTAAAGGACAGACTCTGCATGTTTTTAAACAGATTTCATTTGACTAAAAAGTTTGAAGATAATAATTATAGTGTGTTTCTTGAATACGTTTTAAAACTATTTGTATTTGTCATGGCGACCACTGAACCCAGGCCATGGCCACGGTCCCAGTCCCTGGAATTCTGAGCCAGAGCTTCCAATTCACCCTCAGTAATCACACCCAATCCCCCGCATCTGGTCAGCCAGGTATTTGAGGTTTGCCAGTTCGACCCAGTATCGACTGTTCAACATTGTGTGTCTTTTGCCTTGTTTCTGGCGACTGTTGTTTTTGTTTGATCAGATTAAAGAACCCTGAAGCCTGCCATGTGCTTGTGCCTCTCTTACTTCGCAAACATGACAGTCTCTCAAATATTTAGTCTAATCTGGATAGTATATGTTAACATGTGTATGAATGGGAAGATGGCTTTCTAGAAATTTCAGTAATCTTTCTTTACATTGTCAGTGTGTAAATCTGCGTGTAAACCCTCCGTTTTGTGAATAAACGTTTCCAGATTGATTTGGGTGTTTTTGTCTTTTTTGTAGTTGAGATCTTGTTTCACAAAAACAGCAATAATACAGTTACTTAACGCTAAATGTGGTAAACAGTTTCATTAAAAATGCATTTAATTTGAGTCAAGATGAGAGAGTCTAAAAGACAGAGAATTGTTGAGGAATGAATCGTGCAGCCCGCCTTTCCATTTCTAAAACTGCTGACTTGCTGAATGACTAATGAAAATGAAATGATTCAAAATCTGACAGTAAATGGAGAAGAACTGAGAGCTTTAACTGGAGAACACGAGTAGATAAACTTCAGCGACGTCTTGCAGCTGCACATGTACATGTTTGAGAACACTTTGGGAGAAGTATGTGCACCATTACATCAGACTGGAGAACTTATATCTCCTCCATGACTCATGTTTCTCCCTCTCTCTGCTCTCTCTGTTCTCTCTGCACTCTTTGTTCTCTCTGCACTCTCTTTTCTCTCTGCGCTCTCTGCTCTCTCTGTTCTCTCTGTTCTTTCTGCTCTCTTTGTTCTTTCTGCTCTCTCTGTTCTTTCTGCTCTCTCTATTCTCTCTGTTCTCTCTGCACTCTCTTTTCTCTCTGTTCTCTCTGCACTCTCTTTTCTCTCTGTTCTCTCTGCTCTCTCTGCGCTCTCTGCACTCTCTGTTCTCTCTGCTCTCTCTGCGCTCTCTGCTCTCTCTGTTCTCTCTGTTCTCTCTGATCTCTCTGTTCTCTCTGATCTCTCTGCTCTCTCTGCTCTCTCTGTGCTCTCTGCTCTCTCGGTTCTCTCTGTTCTCTCTGCTCTCTCTGTGCTCTCTGTTCTCTCTGATCTCTCTGTTCTCTCTGATCTCTCTGCACGCTCTTTTCTCTCTGCTCTCTCTGTTCTCTCTGTTCTCTCTGATCTCTCTGTTCTCTCTGATCTCTCTGCTCTCTCTGCTCTCTCTGTTCTCTCTGTGCTCTCTGCTCTCTCGGTTCTCTCTGTTCTCTCTGCTCTCTCTGCGCTCTCTGTTCTCTCTGATCTCTCTGATCTCTCTGATCTCTCTGTTCTCTCTGCTCTCTCTGCTCTCTCTGATCTCTCTGTTCTCTCTGATCGCTCTGGTCTCTCTGCTCTCTCTGATCTCTCTGTTCTCTCTGTTAAACTTGGTTGCTCACATGCTGAACACAGTAAAGTGTCTCTACTGCATCATGAATTTCCTCTCCATCCTTTCTTATCTTTAATACGGAGGAACTGCAGGCTTAGATAAACTTAAAATAATCACTCGAATGTAAACATGAAAGATAAACAGATCATCACAATATAATTCAGAACACTGCATTAAAAAAATACCCAAGACCATTTTATATTTTAAACACTTGTTGAAAAACAAGAAATTTTTACAGAGTTTGTCTAAGAAAGTGTACTTTAGGAAAAACTATGTATAAAATATTCTAAAATATATGGGTAGATACATTCAATGTGTGTGTGTGTGTGTGTGTGTGTGTGTGTGTGTGTGTGTGTGTGTGTGTGAGTGCGTGTGTGTTTTTGTGCGTGCTTGTGTATGTGTGTGTGTTCGTGTGCGTGTGTTTGTGTGCGTGTGTGTGTGTGTGTGTGTGTGCATCAGAGGGGCGATTTAATAAAACACATGCAGACAGGCTTTGTAAAGGCCAATGATTCTTCCAGAACTTTAATAGTACATAAATTAATTGTTTACTATTGAATAGAAGTATGAATAGAATATAGAAGAATAGAATAATCTTTATTAACAGTGGACAAGTACAGTGAGATTAAGTTTGTAACTTCTGTACACAATGCTGTGGAGAGAAATTAATTTATAGCTTACACAGAAGAAGCAGCTAAGAAACTGAGTGAGTGAGTCAATGGTGCAATTGCAGGCTTCAAGAATGTCACGTGTTCTCCGAAACCCAGCCATTGCCATGGTCCCGGTGTCCAGTATTCTGAACCAGAACGTTCATCCAACCAATTACCAAGCACACCTAATCCCCCTCATCTGCCCTGCCAGGTATACAAGGAGTGCCAGCCCGACCTCTTCACTATCTCTGGCTTTGCCAATCCCCTGATCCCTCCAGCACTGGTGCACTTTAATAGTACTTTAGGAAAATGAATTTACTACAGAATAGAATTATAAATAGAATATCTTTATTGTCCAATGACATTTCAAATAAATTAATTTTCAGCTTCAAACTCATCATTCTATATGACACCCTCTTCACCTCCAAAATTAATATGTCCACATCTTAATTTGCCAGATGTTTTACACTGGCTGCCCTTCTTGACGTAACTCTCCCAATCTATCCAGGCTTGGGACTGACACAAATAGATACACTGGCTTGTGCATCCCTAGTGGCTGGGTTTAAGATTATATAATAATTTATAATTCACACACACACACACACACACACACACACCCACACACACACACACACACACACAGTTATGTGAAAAAGTTAGGACATCCCATTAAATTAAAGAAGTTCTTTATTAAGAAATACTCACGTATAATCTTGTTTTTATTTATCTCTGGGAAAGAAAGTGATTTAATTGTAAGTAAACAACAGAAAAGAAACCTTGATTTATTCATCAAACAAAAGATATCAACAGAAATGTGTGTTCTAACTGAGGATAAAGTAAAGACACCCAATCCCCTCTGTAACGGTGGCGGGGTGTGGGAAGGACGCCAATGCTCAGCCAGTGCAAGCCACAACAGGTGTATGTAAGGGTACACCCTTATCTTTTACTCTGACATGTCCAGTGTTTGTGTTTGCCTTGTTCTGTCTTTCTTTATTGCTGTCCGATGTCCCTTTTAATAAACTGTAAATTGGTCCTGCAATCCAAGAGAAATCCTTAATGCACTGTCTACAATAACTTAATAGACCCATTGCTGCTCTTAGTTCTCCTTCTGTACTTGGTCTCTTGTCCTTCAATGCCCTTACAGCTATTGTGTCAGCCGGATCTATTTGGCTGCCTTCAGATGAGACAACTCTGCCTAGATAACGAACCTTGCGCCTGAAGATCTGCCATTTGCTTGGTTTCAGCTTTATCCCATACTTCCTTAGCGGTCGGAGCACATGCCTCACATGGTCCACATTATCTTCAAATGACTGACTGTGATTCAAAATGTCATCCAGGTAAGGAACACAGATATTGTCCCGCAAATCCTCCAGACATTCCTCCATGCAGCGTTGGAATGCAGCAGAGGTGTTCATGAGCCCAAATTGAATTCGGATCCACTCAGAGAGACCCCATGGAGTCACAAATGCTATCAAAGGTCTGCTGGCTTCATCCATAAAACCCTGATGATAGGCTTTGCCTTGGTCTAATACGAAAAACCAGCTATTGCCTCCAAGACTGTTGAGAATTTCCTGTACTCGTGGGATTGGTTGTCCATCAGGATGGGTCTTTCGATTCAGTTCTCTATAGTCTATACACAGACGTAGACTACCATCTTTCTTTCTCACACACAACTGGTGAGGAATAAGGTGAGTTAGACTTCTGTATCCACCCCTGAGCAATGAGGTTGTGGAGGTAGTCTTTTGTCTCTTTATATAGTGGCTTTGGCACAGAGAGGTAAGTGTGTGCTACTGGCTCCATGTCATTCAGAGATATGCTCAGTTTCAGGGTTGGAATGTTTCCAATATCATCGTTTGACTTTGAGAACAAAGCACTCTCTTCCCTCAACATCTTCTGCCCTTCAACCTTCTCTCACTGACTGAGATAGCTTAAGTCAACAGGTGGGTCCCACACACCATCATCAAGACTTTCACTGCTTACTTCGATCTCATTCACTAATACTGGAGGAGAGGTAAAGGTGTTTTCCAACAGCACTCCTTGGGTATATGTCTTGAACTTGGTTTAGTGTACCCCCTACCGTCTTTCCTTGAAGCGTGATGTCATGATCATTAGGGTTTTGGACATCTAGCACAATATAAGGTGGGACACAACTTCTTAGAGTCACTAGTGTCTCACAGAATTCAAGTCCTTCGGTCCACTGAGGGTTGACATCTGGCTCAAAGTGAAGTGTGACATCTCTTTTTGGGGACTGTTTTTACCTTACATTCAGTCTGAACAGCGGTGTGTTT
The DNA here is from genome assembly GCA_017165825.1 of Hepsetus odoe. Lineage (NCBI taxonomy): Eukaryota > Metazoa > Chordata > Actinopteri > Characiformes > Hepsetidae > Hepsetus > Hepsetus odoe. The sequence goes on from CM029388.1 coordinate 1,216,712, forward strand.
TGGGATGTTCACTTTTTCTTTTGCTGTGCATACAACATATTCAGATCCTGCTCTAACACTCACTAAGTCAATAAAAACAGGAACACTGATCTTCTCTAAACTGGGAAAAGTAGCTTTGAGGACAGCGTGTATCTGTTCTTTACTGGTTCCATCTAAGTGTTCAACAGCGCTTGTGACTATCTGTTCTTTCACACCCAGTTCTACACAGTTTTTATTACAGCAATCTACACTCCACCCAAAGCTAGCGCTAAGAGCGCTAATGCTTACAGCGCGCTGGCTGAACTTTATGGAGCTATCAGCGAGCTCCAAAACTCCCACCTGGACTGATTGTTTATTGTCGACCGGAGATTTCAATCATGCAAATCTCAAGTCAGTTCATTCTAAATTTCATCAACATGTGGACTTTGCAATAAGGGGGGAAACACGCTGGACTGTTTACACAAACATGGCCAGCACGTACAGAGTGGAGCCCCGCCCCCACCTCGGACACTCAGACCACATTTCTGTTCTGCTGATCCCAGTGTACAGACCCATCGTCAGGCGTGTGAGGCCCATCCTGAAGCAGGTAAAGATCTGGCCCACAGGAGCCATCTCTGCTCTTCAGGACTGCTTCAAACGCACCGACTGGGACATGTGAAAAGATCTCTACTGAGAGTCAACCCACAGAAAGCTGCGGGTCCAGACAACATTCAAGGTCGTGTGCTCAGAGGATGTGCAGAACAGCTGGCAGATGTACTCACCGACATCTTCAACATCTCTCTGAGCACCACTGTTACTCCAAGGTGCTTTAAGACCACCAGCATCATTCCTGTTCCAAAGAAATCATCTGTCTCCTGCCTTAATGACTATCATCCCGTCGCACTCACACCTATCATCGTGAAGTGTTTCGAGAGGCTGGTCATGAGGCACATCAGGTCTCAGATCCCTTCCTCACTGGACCCCCTGCAGTTTGCGTACCGTCCCAACCGCTCAACGGACGATGCAATCTCCACCACCCTCCACCTGGCCCTTTCTCATCTGGACAGAAAGGACAGTTACGTCAGAATGCTGTTCATTGACTACAGTTTAGCATTCAACACCATCATCCCTCAGCACCTGAGAGAGAAGCTGAGGCTGCTGGACCTGAACACCTCCCTCTGTAACTGGATCCTGGACTTAATGACTGGGAGACCCCAGTCAGTCAGGATCAGTAGCAGCACCTCCAAAATCATCACGCTGAGCAAAGGGGCCCCTCAGGGCTGTGTGCTTACTTAGCACCAGGTAGCTTGGAGACAAAGTTAGAGAAGCAAGGTTGCGTTGGTTTGGACATGTCCAGAGAAGAGATGAGGATTATAAGTAGGATGTTGAAGATGGAGCTGCCAGGAAAGAGGAGAAGAAGAAGACCAAAGAGGAGGTTTATGGACGTGGTGAGAGGACATGCAAGTGGTCAGTTTGAAGCAGGAAGATGCAGAGGACTGTAAGAAATGGAGACAGTTGATCCGCTGTGGCGACCCCTCAATGGGAGGAGCGGAAAGACAAAGAAGAAGAAGAAGAAGAAGACTGTACTTTACTAATGCTGCTCTGTACACTGCCCAACAACCTGCTGTTCTGGATGAAAGTACTGTCTGTTGTGCTGTCTGTTGTCTGTTCTCTTGTACTTGCTGCCCCATCTAATGTATAATGTTGTGTCTTCTGTTGAGTCTTCTGTTGTCTTGTGTCCTATGTTGTGTCTGTTGTTGTCTTATGCACCAGGGTCCTGGAGGAACATAATTTCGTTTCACTATGCACTGTGTATGTGGCTGAAATGACAATACAATCCTACTTGACTTGACTTGATAGCCTATTACGGGTTGAGACAAGCGTCTGCCTGTCATCACTAATATGGGGACAAGTTCTTCTGCAGCAGTGCCAAAGGTGCCCAACGGTGGTCTCTACCCAGCCTATATATGGCATATTCTGTCCATTTCTGCTGTTATGTTTAAGTCATCTGGTCCCTCAATCAACTCTGACACATCTCTCAGTCTTTCATGTGGCAAGTATGTTTTTTTTTTTCATTTTTCATAATGCCTTAGTCTTGTTGCCTTGGATGTAACAATCAATAACACAACATTTTCCAACCAAATCCATGAGGCTGTTCTTCTTATATCTCAGTTTGACTGACTCTACTGCGGTTTTTTGGCTTACGTCATTTTCTATGTTCAGCCACTAGGCCGTCACACACTGCAGTCAAAAACAGAAGGTTTGGATGAATGGTTAGAGGGACATCAACCGTCCGGGAAGCTGACCCTGATCACATTCAATCCCAGCGTTGCCTCCAAATGTTATATCCTGAAAAAGGAAGGAAACCAATAAAAATGTTGCACACGGTCTTCACTCTGTGGCATCTTTATGTAGAATGAAGGTACCACGACAAGAGCTCCTCTTCCAGGATATGACAGGCAGACTTAATCAATCACAAAGTGACATCAACTCTACAGATTGAAGAAATTCAGTTTTTGTCGCAAACTTGTGTTTTAAATATAGCTTTTACATAGTTTGTTACCCTGCCCTCTTGCTATTATTTTCAATGACGACACATTTTATTAATGAACCTAAATGAACCTTTTTGCATCCTGCTTTTGATCCTATTTTAATGTCTACTAGATCTGTCTAGATTTCCATCTACCACACATGTCCTCTGTTCTGGTGTCCAAATAATTCAATTTTAGACTCATCTGTCCAAAGTACATTATTCCAGAAGTCTTGTTTTCTATGTTCTCTCTGGCAAACTTCAGTCTGGCCCTGATCTGTTTCTGCAAGATTTTCCTCCTTGCACACCTCTAATGAAGATAAAATTGTTCGGCATCTTTCTGATTGAAAAGACACTTTCGCATCAACAGTAGCAAGAGCCTGCTGTAGGTCCTGTGATGATATTTTAGGGTTTTTGGAGACTTCTTTTAGCATCATGTGGTGTGCTCTTGGGGTGAACTTGTTTGGACAGCCAGACCTGGGCATGTCGCCAGTCGTTTTGAGCAGTTCTCTCTCTCTCTCTCTCTCTCTCTCTCTCTCTCTCTCTCTCTCTCTCTGTCTCTCTCTCTCTCTCTC
>CM029388.1:1229044-1330545 GCA_017165825.1 Hepsetus odoe
CTTTTGTACTTGTCACAGGGTTACTATGTTTGTTACTGAGGTTGTAATAGTTCCTCAGCAGTAGCTGATCTGAGATGGTTACTAAAAAGATCAAATGTGGAAACAAAGCACTGTTGTAAGTCACTCTGGACGAGAGCATCTGCTAAATGCTGGAAATGCAAATGAAAGGAAAGGAGAGCTGCACGTTTCAGAGACTTTCTTCAAAAATGTTTGTTCTTTTAGGATCTATCTCTCATCTTGACCCAAATTAAATAAATTGTTAATGAAGCTTTTTCATTTTTATCACATTTAGCTTTAAGTAAATGTAATATTACTGTTATTGTGAAACAAAAAAAAAAAGAAACCCAAACCAATCTGGAAGTGTTTATTCACAAAACTGAGGTTATACACACAGATTTATACACGGACAATGTTAAGTAAGATTTAAAAAATATATAGACAGCCATCTTCCCGTTCAGATACGTTAACATATACTATCAAGATTACACTAAATATTTGAGAAGGACTAAAAAGTTTTAAATGTATTTATCTTCAAACTTCTTTAGCCAGATTACAGTTTCTGTTTAAAAACACGAGTTTGTTGTTTAACTACTGACACTCGGCTAACTTTCAGAATGTGTGTTATTTTAATTATTAGGGTTTTTCTTTGAAATTGTGATGTTCATTATATTCTCACAGGCTCTTTTTCCAGCATCACAGGTTTCCTTTGCTGCCTTTTCAATTGCTTCAGTCACAGTTTCTATTCCCTCTACAGCTTTATAACCTGTGATTCCTCCTGCAATTCCTCCTGCTACTCCTCCTACTACTACTCCTGTAACTCCTCCTGCAACTCCCCCGACTAGGGCTGCTGGCCCGACCACACCAAGGGAAATGGCTGGTGTCACTGCTACACCATCTGACGCAGCTAATGACAGAACTTCTTTTATGATGACTAACACACTGGTCACTGCACCTGCAGCCCCAAGAAAAGCTCCTACTAATACTCCTGTTGCCACACCTGCTAATCTCACTGACAGTTTAGTGTGCACAATCTGTTTTGCATGTTCTCTTGCATCTTGCAACTCTTCATTTTCCTCTTTTCTAATTCTCTCTGTCTCTGCTTTTATTGCTCTATCAAACATCTGCAGCAGCTCATTACTGTAATAATCTCTTACATTCTCCTTCACCATCTCCTCTATGGTGTTCAGCAGCTTCTCTACCTGAACTCTGTTGCTCCTGTAGCCTTTCTGCTGCTGCTTCCAGTATTTATTATCAAGGACATGAACACGACCTCCACACTTGTCCACAAGCTCCTGTAACTCTGAGCTCTGCTTCACAACGTATTCAATTGTCTGGTCTTCAGAAAGTTCATCACCGTGGGTGAAGAGAACAACAGTGTGTTTTAGAGCTTCTTCTCCAAATGAAGCTGTCATTTTCTTTACAATCTCCTGCTCCTGCTCTGTGTACCTTCCAACTCTGAGCACGAGCACAAAGGCATGAGGACCTGGTGCACACTCGGTGATACACTTTACAATTTCACTATTTAATTCTTTCTGAGGACAACTGGTATTGAAAAATCCAGGTGCTTCAATCACAGTGACTTCCCTTCCATGGATGGACTTTGTCTTAGATTCACATTTGTGAGTTACTGAGCAGCATGAACTATCAGCGCGGAAAAACTCTTCATCTAGGATTGTATTTCCACAGCTGCTTCTACCATCGCCTGTCTTCCCAAGAAGCACAATCCTCAGTGGATCCATAGCTCCTAGAAAGAGAACAAATACAGTGAAATGATATTTCGACATCAGTGGGTTTGGGTTTTAATCACACAGACACACACATATATATTTTATATAAAGATAAAAGGCACAACTTTGTTTTGTCCAGAGTCAACTCTTCAGATTTAGTCACTAAAGGGTGCACTGGTAGTACAAAAAAAGTAACATATAGTGCTTATTACAGTGTCTTGCAAATGTATTCATTGGCTTTTTACCTATTTTGTTACATTCCAACCTGTAATTTAAATGTGTCTTATTCTTATTTTATGGGATGGATCTGCACAAAATAGTCTAAGTTGGTGAAGTGAAACGAGAAAAAAATATATGAAAAAATAATAAATCAATAGAAAAAAATAGAAAAAAAAACTAAAAACTGGCATGTACATTATAAGCATTGGTGGTTCAGTGGTCGAATCCTCGCCTGCCACACGGGAGACCCGGGTCCGGAGCACCAAATCCTTCTTCTTCAAATGGAAAGAACATGGTACCACAACAAACCTGCCAAGAACAGGCCACCCACCAAAACTCACAGACCGGGCAAGGAGGGCATTGATCAGAGAGGCAGCTTGCTACTGGGATTTTTGCCCATTCCTCAAGGCAAAACTGCTCCAGCTCCTTCATATTGGAAGGATGTTGCTTGTGAACAGCAATCTTCAACTCTGACCACAGATTCTCGATTGAATTGAGGTCTGGACTTTGACGAGGCTGTTCCAACACATTTAAATGCTTCCGCTTAAACCACTCGAGTGTTGCTTTAGCATTATGCTTCGGTTCATTGTCCAGCTGGAAGGTGAACCTCCATCCAAGGCTCAAATCACAGGCAGACTGACACTGGTTTTGCTCAAGAATATCCCTGTATTTAGCGCCATCCATCTTTCACTCAATTCGGACCAGTTTCCCAGTCCCTGCTACTGAAAAACATGCCCACAGCATGATGCTGCCACCACCATGTTTCACTGTGGTGATGGTGTTTTTGGGGTGATGGGATGTGTTGGGTTTGTGCCAGAAATAACATTTTCCTTGGTTCAATTTTAGTCTTATCTCTTTACACATGCCTTTTGGCAAACTTAAAATGTGCCTTATTTTTAATGGCTTTCTTAACAATAAGTAACTATTCCATAAAGCGCAGCTCTATGGAGTGTACAACTTATTGTGGTCCTATGGACAGATACTCCAGTCTCTACTGTGGAACTCTGCAACTCCTTCAGGTTTTCCTTTGGTCTCTATGCTGCTTCTGATTAATGCCCTCCCTGCCCAGTCTGTGAGCAGGTTTGGCAGGTTTGCTGCGGTACTATGTTCTTTCCGTCTGAAGATGATGGAACTTTGTCCCTGACTTGTTTGGAGAGCTCCTTGGTCTGCATGGTGTGATGCCTTTTGCTTAGTGGTGTTGCAGCCTCTGGGGCCTTTCAGAAAAGGTGTGTTTATACTGACAGATCATGTGACACTTAGATAGCACACAGGTGAACTTAATTTCACTAATTATGTGACTTTTTAAGGTAATTGGTTGCACCAGGACTTTTAAGGGGCTTCATGGTAAGGGGTGTGAATACATAGGCACATTAAAAAACACTAAATTTCAGTGTTTTTTTTTTTTGTTTTCATTATTCTTTATATATTTTTTTCCTCATTTCACTTCACCAATTTTAGACTATTTTGTGAAGATCCATCACATAATATAAGATTCAGAATCATTTAAATGACAGGTTGGAATGTAACAAAATAGGTAAAAAGCCAAGGGGGGTGAATACTTTTACAAGGCACTGTATGTTTGCCTGTACATCATGGATGGGGATATTTTTTCGACAAATGGCTACGAGTTAATTTGTTACACAGTCTGGCACACTGTCTGTTTATTTATGAAATTATAATATGACAAAAAAAAATATTTGAGGTCAAATGGCAACCACAGAGTCGACAGCTCATATGGATTTGGAGGTTTTATTTAACCATGTGGGGCAGTGGTTAGGACGTTGGCCACATGATCGGTGGATTGGGGGTTCGAACCCCTTCCCAATGGGTTGCCCTGAGGTACCCTTGAGCAAGGTGCCGTCCCCGTCCCACTCCTCCCTGCGATGGGCTGGCGACCTGTCCAGGGTGCGTCCCCCGTCCTCGCCCTCGCCCTGTGTGCGCTGGCTTGGACACCAGCACCCCCCCGCGACCCCATTTGGGACAAGCGGCAGATAATGGAAGGATGGATTTAACCATGTTCCCCAGGAGGTCCTGTAGGGGGTGCTGTGGAGTACAGGATGCCAGAATAAAGAAAGTACTTTTTTTTCTGATCCATCCATTATCCACTGCTTGTCCCAAACGGGGTCGTGGGGGAGTGCCGGCGTCCAACCCAGCGCACACAGGGCGAGGACAGGGGACGCACCCTGGACAGGTCGCCAGCCCATCGCAGAGAGGAGCGGGACGGGAACGGCACCTTGCTCAAGGGTACCTCAGGGCAACCCATTGGGAAGGGGTTCGAACCCCCGATCCACCGATCACGTGGCCGACACCCTAACCACTAGGCCACCACTGCCCCAGAAAGTACTTTACCTCTAAAATATCATAACTAAAGCTCCAGCATGAAGAAATAAGAAAGTTTAAATATGCAGGTACCCTTAATGTTGCCAGACATTTTCAGAGTCCTGTAGGATCTTCAGTCTAAAATGAAAGATCACAACAAGACAGTGTTAAACATATTTCTAGTGGCTGTCACACTTTCACTTTTGTGCAAATACACTTATTACTCAAAAAGCCTGCAGTTCCTCCGAATTAAAGATAAGTCAGGAAGGAGAAGAAGTTCATGATGCAGTAGAGACGCTTGTTGTTATAAGGATTCAGACTCTAGATTGTAGTAAATTGGACATGTCTCACTCACTCGTTCTCATATTTTCTTAAGACACTTCTTGTTCTAATCAGGGTTGTGGGTGTGCTGGAGCCTATCCCAGCTCTCACTGGGTAAAAGGCAGGGAAACACCCTGGACAGACCAGCAGTGCCATCGTGCCGCTCTGCACAAACACTTTAAAGATTATGATTAAGCTCGTCGTGTGTGTTTTATATAACGTTAGATATTGTCTTACGTAAAGCACCAGGGTCCTGGAGGAACGTTGTTTTGTTCCTGTGTATAGGGTTGAAATGGCAATAAAACCAAAAACTCTCTCTTTCTGTGTTTATTTTAGTCTTTCTCTAATAAATTGTAACCTTTTGCATCACTGTCAGTTCTTTATTCCCACAAATATTGGATTTATACTCTTTGTCCCATACAGGAAGTGATACTTCTTACTCATAAATCACAGGTAAAAGATAAAAGCAGCAAAAACCATAATTACATTTTTCTAGGATGGGACACAGTGTAGAGAATGCACTTCTTAAAAATCTACTAAACTAAAGCTCCACCATGAAGAAGTAAAAAGAATAGAAAGTTCAGGTACCTTTAATGTTGGAAGACGCTTTTGGAGTCCTGTAGGATCTTCAATCTGAAATGAAAGATCACATCAAGAGAGCGCAGAAGTTACTGCTTGCAGTTCTTCCTCTCTTCCGTTTTGTGCACACCTACAGTTAGTGTTTGTTAAAATACAGGAAACTGCACCCTGAAAAAGAAATGTGTTTCCAGTACAGCTCTACTTTGATTAAGACTCTGAACTAAACGACAAGCTTCTCTGACAGTGTAATCTATTAACTGTAGTTTATACCAGGTCTGCTGGGTCTTGCTGGATGTGCTGGAGCCTATCCCAGCTCTCACTGGGCAAAAGGCAGGGAAACACCCTGGACAGACCAGCAGTGCCACCGTGCCGCTCTGCACAAACACTTTAAAGATTAAATCTTCTATTTCTGTGTGTCCTCATTGCACACATATTTATGTAGAGTCTCATTTAAAGCAGAACTAAAGCACCAAAGCAAGGAAGTGCACAGATTAGAAAGTACAGGCAGAAAGTACTGCTTCTCAGAAACAGCTGTCCAGCAAAATGTACTATGTGTATCATATCATCAATCTTTCATGGCATTAAAACAATGACAATTATTAATACTTTGACTTAAAAAAAAAAAAAAAAATTAATCATGCTTTCAAAAAAATAGTTCACTGAAAAAATATTTTCCACTTTTCAGTATTTCTGGGCAACTTTATGCACATTGTCACTTTATTATGACTATTATTATTACTTAATTTGCACTCTTTTACAATAACAATGCTGCTTCATTAGACTTCCGCTTTGTACAGTCTAGTCATAACACTGCTGCTCTATTACACCCACATTTGTGCACATATTGCCTGTCTCTTATTGGATGAATGTCCTCTGTTTTTGCATTGTTTTTGTAAAAATTCTTGTCTGTCTGCACTCGTCGTGTGTGTTTTATGTAACGTTAGATATCATCTTATGGAAAGCACCAGGGTCCTGGAGGAACGTTGTTTTGTTCCTGTGTATAGGGGTGAAATGGCAATAAAACTAAAAACTCTCTCTTTCTGTGTTTAAATATTGGATTTATACACTTTGTCCCATACAGGAAGTGATTCTTGTGTATATCTGTATAAGTTACTGATTATTGAAGGTACAAGTCGTGCCTGTGCTTTTCCATGTTAGGAAGAATTAAACTGTTGCTAGAGCTGTTCTGTAGAAAGAAATGAGCTAAGAGTCCAAAAAAAGAACTAAGCAACAGTTTCACACACATGTGCACAAACACACAAACACACACACACACACACACACACACACACTGTAACGGTGGCGGGGTACCGAAGGGACGTCAGTTCAGAGCCAGGAGTTCAGAAAAGAAGTTTATTATTCACAGTGACAAAACAAACAAACAAGAAACCAGCACTGCAGTTCTAATCCAGATCCGAGTGCCAAGGAACTGCAGTCTATAATCAGGATACCTAGTAACAACAGACAGAACCACCATTACGCATAGGCTTGACCTACCTAATGAGCAGCGCTCTGTTCTGACTCATCGGGGCTTAAATAGTCAGCCCCAATGATGCACACCTGTGCCTGCATGGGCTCAGGTGTGCTCAGTCAGAACAGAGCGCCCTCTAGCGTACCCAAAACACCTCCTGTGACATAAACACCTTATACGTGACAGAGAGCGCCCTCTAGCACGCCCAAAACACAACACACATGACAGAGAGCGCCCTCTAGTGTGCCCAAAACACAACAGGTGTGACACACACACACACACACACACACACACACACATACACACGCACACACGCTTCTAAAGAACCAGAAATGTTTGCATTTTTATAATCAATAGTTATCCTGACGTCTAAACATTTTTTAAAACTTCATTGATTCTGGAGAATTTGCTTCAATATGAATCATGTTGACTGAGAACAGAGCAGAATGCAGGTGATGTTCATAGAAGAGCTTTAGGAATGTCCTTCAAGAAGCCTGAGGAATTAATCCTGAAGACTTTACAAAAAGAAATCACAAGAGAGTTTAGGCTGTGCTGCTGTGAACTGCAGTGGCCAAATATTTTTTTATGAAGCTGGTTAGAATTATAAACTGTCTTTAGGATATTATACTATATCATGTGTCTGTTTGCACATTTTGCAATAAATCGTTATGAATAATAAATGAGGGGCGACTTTCTGCAGCAGATATTTTGCACAGTACTGTATGTACACTTTCAATACTGATTTCTTTAATCTGTTCATTTCTTCTACATTGTATATTTACTATAAACTGTCACAAGATTTTGATTCTTCATCCCTCCACCGCTCAGTGAAAATAACAAATAATCCCACTTTTTTCTTCTGCAGTTGACCCTACAGCAGATCCTCCACCATTCATCAAAAATTTACATTTGTAGCATGTAGCAGACACTCTTATCCAGAGTGACTTCCATGTCCTAATTAAAGGGACAGTCCCCCTCTGGAGCAACTCAGGATTAAGGGTCTTGCTCAGGGACGCAGTGGTGGTAGTGCCAAAGGTGGGATTCGAACCTGGGACCTCAATCAAATCGAACCTGGGAAAAATCTAATCAAAAATAAAATAACTCAATGTATTCACAACTTATTTGCTTTATTTTAACTTCATTTTAACCAAGTGAATGTCCCTCCATTACCCATATAATGAGCAATACTTTTTTAAAAATCCTGTAAAATCCATCCATCCATCCATTATCTGCCGCTTGTCCCAAACGGGGTCGCGGGGGGGTGCTGGTGTCCAAGCCAGCGCACACAGGGCGAGGACGGGGGACGCACCCTGGACAGGTCGCCAGCCCATCGCAGGGAGGAGCGGGACGGGGACGGCACCTTGCTCAAGGGCACCTCAGGGCAACCCATTGGGACCCCCGATCCTCCGATCACGTGGCTGACACCCTAACCACTAGGCCACCGCTGCCCCATCCTGTAAAATGAATGTATTAAATTAATCATTGGTTAAAATATAATATAAACAAATATTTAAAACACTTCTAAAGAAAAATGTAAAAATCATCCTCCTGGATAGGTAGAATATTTTGTACACATCCAAACATAATAAAGGATCTAAGTCAAGCTTAAGGTGCTTCTTGCTATTTCAAGGTTCTTTTTGCTCCAAGTTGTTATTATTGATGAATTATTCGACTCCTTTATTATCTCAATCAAGTGTCCTGAGTAGGGTGGTGCTGGAGTCCATCCTCGACTGAAATGCAGAGAAACACCCTGGACTGGCCACCAGTGCATCTCAGTAGCTGTTCAACTGATCACCATAACTGTCCAAATTAAGCAACGCACCACCTTTATCACCACATACAGTACTGTGCAAAAATTTTAGGCAGGTGTGGAAAAAATGCTGTGAACAAAGAATGCTTTCAGAAATATAAATAATGATTGTTTATTTTTTTATCAATTTACAAAATGCAAAGTGAGCGAACAAAAGAAAAATCTAAATCAGATCAATATTTGCTGTTACTACCTTTTGCCTTCAAACCAGCATCAGTTCTTCTGGCCCCACAGAGCCCTGATCTCAACATCATCCAGTGTGTCTGGATTACATGAAGAGACAGAAGGATGTGAGGAAGCCTACATCCACAGAAGATCTGTGCTTAGTTCTCCAAGATGTTTGGAACGACCTACCAGCCGAGTTCCTTCAAAAACTGTGTGCAAGTGTACCTAGAAGAATTTATGCTGTTTTGAAGGCATAAGGTGGTCACACCAAATATTGATTTGATTTAGATTTCTCTTTTGTTCATTCACTGCATTTTGTTGATTGATGAAAATAAATGATTAACACTTCCATTTTTGAAAGCATTCTTTGTTTACAGCATTTTTTCTACACCTGTCTAAAACTTTTGCACAGTACTGTCCTTAAAAAGAGAATTCACATCATTATAAAATACACCTTAGCAATTTGAATTAAACGGATCAAATATATATATATATAAAAAAAATAGAAAATATACAGAATAAAATTTTACATTTTAACTACATTTTACAATTTTTATTTACGTTTTTCTACAGATTAGTAATACCAGTACTTGTATAGTTAAGGCACCACAACACAGAAAGTGAAAGTCCACAGTGTGTAAAATCTACAGAGCAGGTGATCAGAACACATTTCATAAAAGAAAATGAAAACAAGAGGTTTACAGATAAGCCATTAAACAGGACATCGGAACGGTGTTTCCACTGTTATAAAACATTCGCAAAGACACTGCTGCTTCCTCGAAATTAGAAAATTCTACAAAACATCTTCCGTTTAGGCATGATCAGTCTTACAGATGTTTAAGATGTTAGTGATGAAAGATTTGAATGGAAACTGTAAGATAATTTCTGCTACATCTGCTGCCATATCTAAGGCCCATATCTTTCATGGGGCAGCGGTGGCCTAGTGGTTAGGGAGTTGCCCCAGCATCGGAAGATTATGGGTTCAATTCCCTCACCAGTAGGTTGCCCTGAGGTACCCTTGAGCAAGGTACCGTTCCCGTCACTGCTCCCCGGGTGCTTTCAATAGCTGCCCACTGCTGCATGGTGTTTGCATTTGTTGTGACCTTGCAATGTTGTTACTTTCAATGGACAGTTTTAATTCATCAGTCATGGTCTCTGCTCCTTCTACAGCTTCATATCCTGTAATTCCTCCTGCTACTCCTCCAACCAGGGTTGTTTCCCCGACCACTGTAGTGGCTAATAGCGACAGGCTACACACAAAAGCAGCCCCAGTTGTAAGGCCAAGCAAAGCTCCTACTAATACTCCTCTTGTCCCACCCACTAATCTCACTGACAGTTTAGTGTGCCCTCTCAGTCTTGCAAGTTCTCCTGTATCTCGCAACTTTCAATTTCTCTCACTTTGAATGCTCTCTGTCTCTGCTTCTGTTGCTTTTCTCATCATCTGCAGCATCTCCTTACTGTAACATTGTCTTCCTTTATCCTTCACCATCTCCTCTTTGGTGTTCAGCAGCTTTTCTACCTGAACTCTGTTGCTCCTGTAGCCCTCCTGCTGCTGCTTCCAGTATTTATTATCAATGACATGAACACGACCTCCACACTTGTCCACAAGCTCCAGTAACCCTGTTCTCTTTATCTCAATCTTCAGTCTTCTGGCCCTCAAAGAGTTCTCTGAGAGAAGAGGACCACCTCCTTTTCAGGCTTTGTGTACCTTTCATTTCTGAGCACAATCACAAAGGATGAGTTCCTGGATCAATACAGACTGATAATCTCAAGAGATCTCAAGAGAAAGTGGGTCATGTAGAAAGAAAACAACCTTAAGCAAACCAGTAGTTCCACAAAAAAGGATAAAGAGGAATAAAGTAAATGTTTTCAAATGGTCAAAATCATGGCTGAAATGAGCAAGTCATGAAAGGAAACCCACCAATGTTGCAGCACTTTAGAAGTTTTAGAAGCTCTTGTCATGCTACCTTCATTCTATGTAAAATAGGATCTAGTATATGTCAAAGACAAATAAACAAATAAAACGCACAACTTTGCTTTGTCCAGATTTAGCTACTAAAGGGTGCACTGTGTATTCACAGTCAGACAATAAAAAAGGTTGTGGAGGTTGCAGACCAATAACACAGTAATGTGTAGAAAATGTATTAAAAATATGAATATACATTTTAAAAATACATTATAAATAGATTTCTGTTGTCCTGTGCTGTGTAATTCTTGTGTTAAGTCAAGTCAAGTAGGATTTTATTGTCATTTCAGCCATATACACAGTACACAGTCAAACGAAATAACGTTCCTCCAGGACCCTGGTGCTACACACAAGACAAGACACAAGACAAACACAAGACAACATAAGACAACACGGGGCAACAAGTGCGGACAAGACAGACAAGACAGACAACAACAGACGGAACGACAGACAGTACATTCATCCGTGGAAGGCTGCAGTGTTGTGGAACAAAGCAGCCCAGGCACATTATGGTGTATGTAGTGTGGTGGAGCGGTGTTACTGTATTTAAAGTGCAAGAGTGCAACACGAGATGAATAAATAAATACAGAATGAAAAGTGGAGGAAGTGGTGGGTGAAGTGGTGGGTTTAAGAGTTCAAGCTATTGGTGGGTTTTAAGAGTCCATGATATTGGTGGTTCCAGAGTTCAACAGTCTGATGGCCAGGGGGAAGAAACTATTTCCCATCCTGGAAGTGGAGGCCCGTATGCTGCGGAACCTTTTCCCGGATGGCAGGAGGGAGAAGAGAGTGTGGGACGGGTGGGAGGGATCAACCACAATGCTGGTTGCTTTGCGGATGCAGCGAGCGGTGAAAATGTCCTGTACAGAGGGCAGAGAGACCCCGATGATCTTCTCAGCTGTTCTCACTACCCGTTGTAGGGACTTGCGGTCTGAGACGTTGCAATTCCCGTACCAGGCAGTAATGCAGCCGCTCAGGATGCTCTCGATGGTTCCTCTGTAGAAGATGGTGAGGATGGAAGGTGGGAGATGGGCTTTCCTCAGTGTGCGCAGGAAGTAGAGGCGCTGCTGGGCTTTCTTTGTGATGGAGCTGGTGTTGAGGGACCATGTGAGGTTGTCGGTGATGTGAACACCAAGAAACTCCACAGGTGAGGTGTTGATGATAAGTGGAGTGTGGTCCCGACGTGATCTCCTGAAGTCAACAACCATCTCTTTAGTCTTGTCGACGTTCAGAGACAGGTTGTTGGTTCTGCACCAGTCCGTCAGCTCTTGTATCTCCTCTCTGTAAGCTGCCTCGTCTCCACCGCTGATCAGACCCACCACGGTTGTATCATCAGCGAATTTGATGATGTGGTTCGAGCTGTGCTTGGCTGCACAGTCGTGGGTCATCAGTGTGAACAGCAGTGGGCTGAGCACACAGCCCTGGGGGGCTCCTGTGCTCAGTGTGATGGTGTTGGAGGTGCTGCTACTGATCCTGACTGACTGGGGTCTCCCAGTCAGGAAGTCCAGGATCCAGTTACAGAGGGAGGTGTTCAGGCCCAGCAGCCTCAGCTTCTCACTCAGGTGCTGAGGGATGATGGTGTTGAATGCTGAACTGTAGTCGATGAACAGCATTCTGACGTAACTGTCCTTTCTGTCAAGATGAGAAAGGGCCAGATGGAGGGTGGTGGAGATTGCATCGTCCGTTGAACGGTTGGGACGATACGCAAACTGCAGGGGGTCTAGTGAGGAGGGGATCTGGGACTTGATGTGCCTCATGACCAGCTTCTCGAAGCACTTCATGATGATGGGTGTGAGTGCGACGGGACGATAGTCGTTGAGGCAGGAGATGGATGGTTTCTTAGGCACTGGAATGATGCTGGTGGTCTTGAAGCACCTTGGAACAACAGTGGTACTCAGAGAGGTGTTGAAGATGTCAGTGAGAACAACTGCCAGCTGTTCTGCACATCCTCTGAGCACACGACCTTGAATATTGTCTGGACCGGCAGCTTTCCGTGGGTTGACTCTGAGAAGAGATCTTCTCACCTCGGCGGTGGTCAGACGGAGAATCTGGTCGTTCGGAGGAGGGGTGGTCTTCCTCATTCTTGTGTCGTTCGCTGCATCAAACCGTGCGTAGAAGTGGTTCAGCGCATCTGGGAGGGAGGGGTCACCGTCACAGGCAGGTGGAGATGTCCTGTAGTTGGTGAGGGCCTGGATGCCCTGCCACATGCGCCGTGTGTCACCAGTGTTCTTGAAGTGGCCATGGATTCTCTCTGCGTGAGCTCGTTTCGCCGCTATGATGGCCCGAGACAGGTTTGCCCTCGCTTTTCTTAGGGCGGCCTCGTCCCCTGACTTGAAGGCCTTGTCCCGGGTTCTCAGGAGTCTGCGCAGCTCCGCGGTCATCCATGGCTTTTGGTTGGGTCGTGTTATGATGAACTTGGAGACAGTAACATCCTCAATGCACTTGCCGATGTAGCCAGTCACTGAAGCTGTGTACTCCTCCAGGTTGATGGAGTCACCGTAGGTTGCAGCCTCCCTAAACATGTCCCAGTCGGTGCGTTCGAAGCAGTCCTGAAGAGCAGAGATGGCTCCTGTGGGCCAGGTCTTTACTTGCTTCAGGGTGGGTCTCACGCGCCTGCCGATGGGTCTGTACGCTGGGATCAGCAGCACAGAGATGTGGTCTGAGTGTCCGAGGTGGGGGCGGGGCTCCGCTCTGTACGCGCCGGCCATGTTTGTGTAAACACAGTCCAGCGTGTTTTCCCCCCTCGTCGCAAAGTTTACATGTTGATGGAATTTAGGGAGAACTGACCTGAGATTTGCATGGTTGAAATCTCCGGCAACAATAAACAATCCGTCTGGGTGATAGTTTTGGAGTCCACTGATAATTCCATAAAGTTCAGCCAGCGCGCTGTTAGCATTAGCGCTGTTAGCACTAGCGCTGGGTGGGATGTATACCGCCGAAATAAACACTGTAGAGAACTCCCTGGGCAAATAAAACGGTCTGCACCTGACTGTTATCACCTCCAGCAGTGTGGAACAGTGTGTAGAGACCAGAACAGCGTTTGTATACGTAAACACACAGCCCCCCTCTGCGAGTCTTTCCGGACAGAGCGGAGTTTCTGTCCGCGCGAAACGCGGAGAGTCCGGCGAGTTGGATGGCGGTGTCCGGAACGCTGTCGCTGAGCCATGTCTCCGTAAAAACAAAAACACAGCAGTCTCTGTACTCACGCTGGGTGTTCAGCTGGAGTCGTATACAGTCCAGTTTATTATCCAGGGAGCGGACATTGGCGAGGAGGACGGACGGGATAGCCGGTCGACTAGCATTAGCCTTGAGCTGAGCCCGGACCCCAGCACGCTTGCCGCGTTTCTGTTTCCTCTCACACCGCTTCCTATGTCCTCTCAGTCGGCCAGGTTCAGCAGGCGATCTCGGGGACTGAAGGCCTGGTCTTCTCAGCACGCCGAGCTCCCGTAGCGTTGTTCGGAGAGTCGCTGGAAGACTGAATCCTGGCTGATTCCTGAGCTCCAGCAGTGTTTGGCGGTTAAGTTTAAGAGCATTCACAGATGTGACGCTCATGTGCAAGTCTTATGGTGAAAAGTAGTCGGATGAAAGACTTTTTACAGACTTTAGCACCAAAGTTTGGACCCCGGAGCGGCCGCTGCGTATTACCGCACCGCCATCTTGGATCACACTGTACTGTACCTTCACTTCAATATAATATTTCAGCAACATTTCCAGAATTATAAATCATTATATAATCTTAAACCCAGCCGCTAGGAATGCACAAGCCAGTGTATTTATTTGTGTCAGTTCCAAGCCTGAATAGATTGGGAGAGTTACGTCAGGAAGGGCAGCCAGTATAAAACATCTGGCAAATTAAGATGTAGACATATTAATTTTGGAGGTGAAGAGGGTGTCATATAGAATGATGAGTTTGAAGCTGAAAATTAATTTTGAAAATTAAATGTCATTGGACAATAAAGATATTCTATTTATAATTCTATTCTGTAGTAAACTCATTTTCCTAAAGTACTATTAAAGTGCACCTGTGCTGGAGGGATCAGGGGATTGGCAAAGCCAGAGATAGTGAAAAGGCAAGACTGGGTCGGGCTGTGTAGTCACACAACTACACTTTACTAAAACTAATGTATATTCTCTGCAACTAAAGGATGCACTTTGTTTACTGGGATTCCCTCACCCATCTGGCGAGCTATTCAATAGTAAACACTTTTTTTTATGTACTATTAAAGTGCTGGAAGAATCATTGGCCTTTACAAAGCCTGTCTCCATGTGTTTTATTACACACACACACAAACACACAAGCACACAAACATAAAACAGCTTTAAGCACATAGGAAACAGTCATGTGATATATTGTTTGGTTTAATGAGCTTTATTGATTAAATGTATATAGCCATATATTTTAGAATTTTTTATACATAGTTTTTCCTAAAGTACAATTTCTTAGACAAACTGTAAAAAATTTCTTCTATTTTTCAAAAGGTGTTTAAAATTTAAAATGGTCTTAGGTATTTTTTTAATGCAGTGTTCTGAATTATATTGTGATGATCTTTCATGTTTACATTCGAGTGATTATTTTAAGTTTATCTAAGCCTGCAGTTCCTCCGTATTAAAGATAAGAAAGGATGGAAAGGAAATTCATGATGCAGTAGAGATACTTTACTGTGTTCAGCATGTGAGCAACCAAGTTTAACAGAGAGAGCAGAGAGAGCAGAGAGAACAGAGAGAAAAGAGAGAGCAGAGAGAACAGAGAGAACAGAGAGAGCAGAGAGAACAGAGAGAACAGAGAGAGCAGAGAGAACAGATAGAGCAGAGAGCACAGAGAGAACTGAGAGAAAAGAGAGAGCAGAGAGAGCAGAGAGAGCAGAGAGCACAGAGAGAACTGAGAGAAAAGAGAGAGCAGAGAGAGCAGAGAGCACAGAGAGAACTGAGAGAAAAGAGAGAGCAGAGAGAACAGAGAGCAGGCTTCAGGATTCTTTAATCTGATCAAACAAAAACAACAGTTGCCAGAAAGATACACCCTGGACAGGTCTCCAGCCCATTGAAGGGAGGAGCGTGACAGGGATGGCACCTTGCTCAAGGGTACCTATCAGGAAGGGGTTCAAACCCTCGATCATGCGGCCAATGCCCTAACCACTAGGCCACTGCTGCCCCCTTTCAGAATGTGTAATATTTTAATAATTAGGGTTTTTCTTTAAAGTTGTGATAGTCATTATATTCTCACAGGCTCTTTTTCCAGCATCATAGGTTTCCTTTGCTGCCTTTTTCATTGCTTCAGTCACAGTTTCTGTTCCCTCTACAGCTTTATAACCTGTGATTCCTCCTGTGATTCCTCCTGTAACTCCCACGAATGCTGCTACCCCGACCGCAGCAAGGGAATTGGCTGGTGTCACTGTTACACCACCTAACACAGCTAATGATAGAACTTCTTTCATGATGACTATCACACTGGTCACTGCACCTATAGCCCCAAGCAAAGCTCCTACTAATACTCCTGTCGCCACGCCCACAAATTTCACTTTCAGTTTTGTTAGCAAGCTCTGTTTTGCATGTTCTCTCGCATGTTGCATATTTTCATATCTGTCTTTACTAAATCTCTTTGTCTCTGCTGCTATTGCTCTCTCAAACGTCTGCAGCATCTCATTACTGTAATAATCTCCTCCATTCTCCCTCACCATCTCCTCTATGGTGTTCAGCAGATTCTCTACCTGAACACTGTTACTCCTGTAGCCTTTCTGCTGCTGCTTCCAGTATTTATTATCAAGGACATGAACACGACCTCCACACTTCTTCACGAGCTCCTGTAACTCTGTGCTCTGCTTCACAAAGTCTTCAATTGTCTGGTCTTCAGAAAGTTTATCACCATGGGTGAAGAGAACAACAGTGTATTTTAAAGCTTCTTCTCCAAATGAAGCTGTAATGTTCTCTACAGTCTCCTTCTCATGCTTTGTGTACCTTCCAACTGTGAGCACGAGCACAAAGGCATGAGGACCTGGAGCACACTCGGTGATACACGTTAAAATTTCACTATTTAGTTCTTCCTGTTTAAGTGTGGTGTCAAATAATCCAGGTGTGTCAATCACAGTGAATTCCCTTCCACTGATGGACTTTGTCTCAGACTCACATTTGTGAGTTACTGAGTTGGGTAAATTATCAGTGTGAAAAAGGTTTTCATCCAGGATTGTGTTTCCACAGCTGCTTTTACCATCGCCTGTCTTCCCAAGAAGCACAATCCTCAGTGGATCCATAGCTCCTAGAAAGAGACCAGATACAGTGATGGGATTTATAGTACTGTGCAAAAGTTTTAGGCACCTGTAAAAAATGCTGTAAACAAAGAATGCTTTCAGAAATATAAATAATGATTGTTTATTTTTATCACTTTACAAAATGCAAAGTAAGCGAACAAAAGAAAAATCTAAATCAGATCAATATTTGGTGTTACTACCGTTTGCCCTCAAACGAGCATCAGTTCTTCTAGGTACACTTGCACAAAGTCAGGGATTTTGTAGGATTATAGTCGGTGTGTGATCAACCAGTTTTACCAAACAGGTGCTGATGATCATCAATGTCACACGGAGGTTGAAACACAGTCATGTTTGGAGCAACCTACCAGCCGAGTTCCTTCAAAAACTGTGTGCAAGTGTACCTAGAAGAACTGATGCTGTTTCGAAGGCAAAGGGTGGTCACACCAAATATTGATGTGTTTTAGATTTCTCTTTTGCTCATTCACTGCACTTGTCGATTGATGAAAATAAATGATTAAAACATCTATTTCTGAAAGCATTCTTTGTTTACAGCATTTTTTCACACCTGCCTAAAACCTTTGCACAGTGCTATATATTTATGCACAAATGGCAATGTATTCCACAGGGTAATAAAAGAATAACAGGGACTTTGTTTTTTCCAGTGTGTAAAGGGTGCACTGGTAGAGCCCACAGTCAGACAAAAACCAGTCAAATATAGTGCTTATCATGTGCTAAACTGACACATATATGCTGTTAACATTAGGTGCACAAGCAAATCACTCTGTCCAGAGGTTTGTATAGTGCTCCACATAAGAGTGTTGTGTTATGTGTAGCTCCATGGTCCTGGATAAACTCTGTTGCACTTCACTTAACTTGTATATGGGTTTTTTTCACCCGTACATTGTGGATGGTGATCATATTTTTAACAAATGGCTAAAAGTTAATCTGTTACAGTCAGATGATCAGGATGACCCGTTGTGATGACCTTTCATAGGAGCAGCCATAAGAAGAAGTATAATCATACAGTTAATAAACAAAGGAAAATGAAAAAGGTACTTTTTTCTTAGCTGCTTGTTCTGTGCAAGCTATAAATGAAAGTCTCTCCACAGCGTTGTGTACAGAAGTTACAAACTTGTCCACTGCTAATAAAAATATTCTATTTATACTTCTATTCCATAGTAAACTATTTTTTTAATGTACTATTAAAGTGCACCAGTGCTAGAGGAATCATGGGCTTTTGCAAAGCCTGTCTGCATGTGTTTTGTCGATTTACCTCTAAAATATCATAACTAAAGATTCAGCATGACGAAGTAAGAAGGTTCAAATATGCAGGTACCTTTAATGTTGGCAGACATTTTCAGAGTCCTGTAGGATCTTCAGTCTAAAATGAAAGATCACAACAAGACGGTGTTAAACATATTTAACACCCTGGATAGACCAGCAGTGCCACCGTGCCGCTCTGCACAAACACTTTAAAGATTCAATCTTCTATTTCTGTGTGTCCTCATTGCAAACATTTGTATGTAGAGTCTCCTTTAAAGCAGAACTAAAGCACCAAAGAAAGAAGTACAGGCAACTTTAATTTGGCAGATAATTTGAGAATCACACTAAGACAGCGCTGAGGTTTCTATTCCTCTTTCAGTTTTGGGCAAAAACACACCTATTTCTCATAAATAAACCCCTTTCCCTCCCCTTTCACAAAGAAAATACTGTAAATACTGTAAAGTTTTTTTGCAGTATTCACAGTTTGTACAGTTTGGCTGCATTGGCTTCATTGTTTACATGTTTCTGTTCTTATACTGAAGAATATTTTACTCATGCAATGTTCATAAATACAATCACTCATAAACAGCATTAGCTATTATCCAGCTCTAGACAACATGTGTATATTACACTGTCAGATATATTAACACACAATAATAGAATGTAATATCTTAACTACAGTTAATTCTTGCTCTGTAGCTGTAAAATCTCATGGTACTTTCATTAATGCTCAAGCAAATGGCAGATACTGTACTTTTAATTCACATAATTTCTTCAAAAGTGAGTGAGTGCTAGGATTCAGTAAACAGACAGCCTTTTTTAGCCTAAAGTAAATGTAAAAAATAAATTCAAATTCCTTTATTCGGTTGATTTCATAATAAAGAAGAGTCTCTCTCAGATCTCTGAACACTAACATGGCATCACTGCTGCTCAAAATCAACCGTCCAACAAAATGGATTCATTCAAGATTTCCTCATACATGTTTGTCTTTTTTTTGTTAACTTATCTCTTGCAACTTTAATGGCATCAGAAAAGTGACAATTATTAATCCTTTTTTAAAATTACATTATTTTATAATAAGTATTTATAATATAAGTATTTTAATCTTGCTTTCAAAAAAACTAAAAGTCTAATAAAAATATTTACAATTTTTTAATATTTTAGAGTAACCTCTGCTATTCTGGGGCAACTTTCTGCACTTTAACAATAACAATGCTGTTTCATTAGACTGCTGCTCTGTACAGTCTAGTCATAACACTGCTGCTCTAATCCACCAACATTCATGCACATACTGCCTGTCTCTTATTGAGTGAACGTCCTTCATCCTTGCAATGGTTTTGCAAAAATGGTTGTCCGTATATGCTTGTTAGTCCTGTCTGCACTTGTCGTATGTGTTGTATGGAATGTTAGATGTCTTATGTAAAGCACCAGGGTCCTGGAGGATTGTTATTTCATACCTGTGTATGATTCTTTAAGCGTTTATTTAAATTCCCTCTCTTTTTGTGTTTATTGTACCATAATTACCTTTTTCTAGGATGGGACACAGTGTAGAGAATGCACTTCTTAAAAATCTGAACTATAGCTCCAGCATGAAGAAGTAAAAAGAATAGAAAGTTCAGGTACCTTTAATGTTGGAAGACGCTTTTGGAGTCTTGTAGGATCTTCAGTCTGAAATGAAAGATCACACCAAGATAGCACTGAAGTTACTGCTTGCAGTTCTTCCTCTCTTCCGTTTTGTGCACACCTACAGTTAGTGTTTGTTAAAATACAGGAAACTGCACCCTGAAAAAGAAATGTGTTTCCAGTGCAGCTCTACTTTGATTAAGACTCTGAACTAAACAACAAGCTTCTCTCTCACTCAAGTTTCCTGAGTAGGGTGGTGCTGGAGTCCATCCTAGACTGACATGCAGAGAAACACCCTGGACTGGTCACCAGTGCATCTCAGTAGCTGTTCAACTGATCACCATAACTGTCCAGATTAAGCAAAGCAATGCCCCACCCTTATCACCACATACTTTCAATAATATAATTAGTAAACACCCACTAACAACACCACAGTCACCATCATTACTGCCCAACTTTTTCTTTGTGAGTTTTTCTTCACCATTCGTCTGATATTGTCAACAAACCCAATGATCTTTCCAAATCCTCTGCTTTTCTTCATGATTGGAAGCATTTCTTCACTATAATATTGTCCTCCATTCTCCTCCACCATCTCCTCTATGGTGTTCAGCAGCTTCTCTACCTGAACTCTGTTGCTCCTGTAGCCCTCCTGCTGCTGCTTCCAGTATTTATTATCAAGGACATGAACACGTCCTCCACACTTGTCCACAAGCTCCTGCAGCTTTTCACTCTGGTGTACAAACTCTTCAATGGTTTGGTCGTCTTCAAGTTGATCTCCGTTTGTAAAAAGTATGATGGCATGATTTAGGACATCCTCCCCAAACTGTTCCTGAACATATTCTACAATTGTTGCTTCTTGTGCTGTGAACCTGCCAACTTGGAGAATGACGATGAAGGCATGGGGTCCAGGGGGACAATGTGACATGCATTTCACCATCTTGTGCTGAAACTCTTCTTTATTTAGGCTGGTGTCAAACAATCCAGGTGTTTCCACAATTCTTAGCATTTTCCAAAGTAGGGTCCTGCTGGACACGGGGTATCGGGTCTGCAACGAAGATGAGGGTGAACTCACTGGGAGTGAATTCTCTCCCAGGATTGTTTTTATAGAACTGCTCCTTCCATCACCTTTTCAAAAATTATTTTTTTTATTATTTTTAAACTCTGACAGTTAATCCATGATGTATAGTGAGTGTCCAACTGAGTGAGTGAGAGTGAGAGAGAGAGAGAGAGAGAGAGAGAGAGGTTGCACTATATATTTCCGTTTGTCTAGGGGAGGAGCCAGCTGTAAGGAACACTCCTGATGACCGTGATTGACTCGCTGCTCGCCCAACAGCGGTCTGGCGCCCTCTAGCGGTCCGACGGGAACGAGCTCTTACACATACAGTATCGAGTTTGGAGACAGAGAAGATTAGTTCAGACATGTGCAGAGAGACGAGGAGTATATCGGCAGAAAGGAGGATTGAGCTTTTTAATCAGTAGATATAAATACTGTAAAATTGCGTTACTGGATTTTTTTTTTACTATTTTTATCTACAGATTAGTAATACCAGTGCTTTCTATTTAAGGCACCACAATACAGAAAGTGAAAGTCCACAGTGTGTAAAATCTACAAGTAGGATGAGTCAAGTAGGATGTTATTGTCATTTCAGCCATATACACAGTACACAGTGAAACAAAATAACGTTCCTCCAGAACCGTTACAGAGCAACATCTCTGAGAGCACTAACAGCAAAGCAGCATCATCTAATGTCTCCAAACCTCCCAGTGTCACATATTCCAATATTTAAAGTACTCATTCTGCATTTCTCCTGAAAACACACTCGTCTTCTTGCTGCGAGAAGAGAGAGCCGTCCTCACTCAAGAGTTTGAAGCGGGAAATGTAGATTAGAGCTCCTCCTGTCTTTCTCCTGACTGAGTGTGTGTGTGTGTGTGTGTGTGTGTGTGTGTGTGTGTGTGTGTGTGTGTGTGTGTGTGTGTGAGGAACAGAGAGAGAGAGAGAATGAGAGACCTATTATAAACAATCCCCATTAGACCCTGTTGATTGTGCGATATTATATCTAAGCTCACATGCTGAAGCGACACAGTCAAGGCTGTAAAATCTGAGCTACAATAAAATGCTGAAATAACTGAGATGATATTTTGTTTTTGTTTGTCTGATTTGACCTCCTGAACTATCTTTTAAAAATTCTGCTCTGAGCTGTGTTTAAAAAAGCCTTGATCGTATTCAGTGAAGCCACGAGAAACTGCACATTTACAGTAGTGTGCAAAAGTTTTAGGCAGGTGTAAAAAATGCTGTAAACAAAGAATTCTTTCAGAAATGGAAGTGTTCATCATTTATTTTCATCAATCAACAAAATGCAGTGAATGAACAAATCAGAAATCTAAATCAAATCAATATTTGGTGTGACCACCCTTCGCCTTCAAAATAGCATCAATTCTTCTAGGTACACTTGTACACGGTATTTTAAGGAACTCGGATGGAAGGTTGTTCCAAACATGATTGTGTTTCAACCTCCGTGTGACACTGATGATCATCAGTACCTGTTTGGTAAAATTGGTTGATCACACACCGACTATAATCCTACAAAATCCCTGACTTTGTGCAAGTGTACCTCGAAGAACTGATGCTGGTTTGAAGGCAGAAAAGGTAGTAATATCAAAGCATTCTTTGTTTACAGTATTTTTTCACACCTGCCTAAAATGTTTGCACAGTACTGTAGTTCCATTATTTTAAATGTTTTATATTTTTTTCTAATTTTATGGAATATTTACTCTGCTTCCAGTTGTAATAAATAGGTATGTTTTATGCATGTTTTTGAGTGAATATTATAAAATCTAATATGTAATATATAATTTAATATATAAAGTGAATATCAATGTACTAATGTGTGAATCACATTATTTTTACATTTATACAAAGTGTAAAGATAAACACATAGCCAGTAGTCTGGACCTTAACTTTATTAAATATCACCGGAATGTATACTCACAAGCAGTGCACTTAAATAACAAATGACAGAACGTGATTGTGAGCTAGACAGTGAGAGAGAGAATGACGGATGCTCTGCTCTGACTCATTGGGACCTTGAAACACTTGAGTCAATGAGGAACGCCTGGCGTCCTATTGAGTCAGAGAGAAGTCAGAGAAGAGCACCACCGCCAACCATGACGATAGTGCACATACTTAATTCCGTCTGTGAACATTGAAAATACTCTCCCCGTTCAGATGATGTAGCTGGTATAGTGTAGTGAGTAATCACTATCAGAACAAATATATCATGAATGATATGAAAGGAAACAAAATCAGTGCATAGAGCAAGTGATCAGAACACATTTCATATTAATGAAAATTAAATTTGCTGAAAATAAGAGTTTTACAGATAAGCCATTAAACAGGACTTTTGAACAGCGTTTGCACTCTTCTAGAACATTCACAAAGACATTGCTGCCTCTTTTTCACTAGAACATTCTACAAAACATCTTCCATCTAGGCATGATCAGTCTTTCTGTTTGAAACTGTTAGTGATTAAAGGATTGAATGGAAATTGTACGATCATTTCTGCTACACCTGCTGCAGTATCTAAGGTTGCTTTAGCTGCCAGTTTCATGGCGTCAGTCATAGTCTCTGCTCCTTCTACAGCTTCATATCCTATAATTCTTCCTGCTACTCCTCGAA
Source organism: Hepsetus odoe (assembly GCA_017165825.1). Lineage (NCBI taxonomy): Eukaryota > Metazoa > Chordata > Actinopteri > Characiformes > Hepsetidae > Hepsetus > Hepsetus odoe. Next base: position 1,252,423 of record CM029388.1, read on the forward strand.
CCAGGGTTGTTGCCCCGACCACATAATTTGCCGCTTTAGGAGCCACTTTCTGCACAGCCTGCAGCCCTAATGTCTGAACTTTTGTTTCACATTTTAACGGTTTTCTGCAGGCTAACACCAAAGCAACCCCAGTTGCAAGGCCAAGCAAAGCTCCTACTAATAATCCACTTGCCACGCCCACTAATCTCACTGACGGTTTAGTGTGGACTCTCTGTCTTGCAAGTTCTCTCATATCGTGCAACTCTTCATTTCCCTCATTTCTAATTCTCTCTGTCTCTTCTTCTATTGCTCTCTCCACCATCTGCAGCATCTCATTACTGTAATATTGTCCTCCATTCTCCCTCACCATCTCCTCTATGGTGTAGCAGCTTCTCTACCTGAACTCTGTTGCTCCTGTAGCCCTCCTGCTGCTGATTCCAGTATTTATTATCAATGACATGAACACGGCCTCTGCACTTATTGACTATATGAAAAAGTGAAAGTGACAACCCTTGTCATTGCGAGGTCACGGCACAGCACACATGAACCACAACGAAATTGGACCTCTGCATTTAACCCATGCACACTCAAACCCGTGCAGCAGTGGGCAGCTATTGAAAGCGCCCGGGGAGCAGTGATGGGGGCGGTACCTTGCTCAAGGGTACCTCAGGGCAACCTATTGGGAAAGGGTTTGAACCCCTGATCCTCCGATCATGCGGCTAACGCCCTAACCGCTAGGCCACCGCTGCTATATGGCGTAACTCTGAGTTCTGCCTCACAAAGTCTTCAATTGTTTGGTCCAAAGAAAGTTCATTACCACGAGTAAATAGGACCACTGTGTATTTTAAAGCTTCTTCTCCAAAAGTATCTATAATTTTTTTCACAGTCTCTTTCTCTTGCTTTGTATACCTTCCAACTCTGAGCACAATCACAAAGGCATGAGGTCCTGGAGCACACACAGTGATGCATCGCAATATTTCAGAATTTAATTCTTGCTGGGGAAGGTCAGTGTCAAAAAATCCAGGTGCATCAACCACTTCTATTTCTCTGCCATGGATGGACTTTGTTCTGGATACACATCTCTGAGTAACAGAATTGGGTGAACTTTCAGTGCTCTTCACCCAGTATTGTATTTCCACAGCTGCTTTTTCCTTCACCTGTTTTCCCAAGAAGCACAATCCTCAGTTCACCCATGTTGCCTAGAAATAAGCAGAATTGCATTCCGAACAATTATTGATTTTTGACATTTGAAAATGGCACCATCACACTACCACCACCATGTTTGACCACATACATGTTGATCTTATTATGGAAAGCTATATTAGCTTTATTCCAGATGTAATGGGACACATGTCTTCCAAAAAAGCATGCTTTAAATGATCAATTCTTTGACGGTTAGCCCAATGATTTTTGGCGTAATCAAGGTCTTATTTTAGAAAGTTAGATGCCTAATGTAATGCAGGTTCAGTTTAATGTTAGACATGAAGATCTGTGATGTTCAGTGGGTATTTTGGGGAGGAAGATCTGGAGATGTAAAAAGAGAAAATTATCACGTACTTCTACATCACACAATTAATTCTTGTTTGCATATCATTGGTGTCATACATGGGGTGTTTTGGGCACGCTAGAGGGCGGTCTCTGTCACGTGTGTTGTGTTTTGGGCACGCTAGAGGGCGCTCTCTATCACGTATAAGGTGTTTATGTCACAGGAGGTGTTTGGGGTATGCTAGAGGGCACTCTGTTCTGACTGAGCACACCTGAGCCCATGCAGGCACAGGTGTGCATCATTGGGGCTGACTATTTAAGCCCCGATGAGTCAACAGGGCGCGGCTCATTAGGTAGGTCAAACCTATGCGTAATGGTGGTTCTGTCTCTTGTAACTAGGTATCTTGATTATAGACTGCAGTTCCTTGGCACTTGGATCTGGATTAGAACTGCAGTCCTTGTTTCTTGTTTTTTTGTCACTGTGAATAATAAACCTCTGTTCTGAACTCCTGGCTCCGAACTGGCGTCCATCCGGGATCCTGCCACCGTTACAGAAATGAGCCGCCCAGACCGGGACGCCAGGAGCATCGAGGAGTGGCTGGAGGAGCTAGAGCTAACCACAACACTGGATATCGGTGGAACCCGCTGCCTTAACCAATCACAAAGCCCATTCCGCGAAGGTGGTGCCAAACAAGGAAGCTACGGTAAGGAATTCTCACTGCACAGCTAATGGAGACGTTATGGTAAAGAATTCTCCCGGCTCAGAGGAGCCATTTCAGGCAAGAGAATTAACTGCAAGAATCCAGGATTTAGAACACGACCTACAGGAATCTCAGAAGGTCTGGCTGTCTGTTCTGGGTGCAGAAAGACAAAACAAAATCATGTTAGTCGAGCAGCTCCAGGAAATGGAGGCGGAGCTCCTCACCAAGAATCAAGAAATCAGTACACGAAGTCTGAATCTGGCCGCCTTGAAAACGAAGTGTGAAAAATTAGAGGAGGACAACGCCTCTCTTCAGGCTGTGACACACCAGCTGCAGGTGAGTCACCAATCTCAAATACGTTCCCTTCAGGAGAAGATAGCTTCAGTAAAGAGGGAACTTCAGGAAAAGCAGGCTAGGCACCTTGAACATGAGAACACAACCAGAGTGAGTAGAAACAACATAGTGGAAAGAAACACTTCCGGCATCCGGCCCCCGGGGAGGTCGACCAAGAAGGCCCTTCGCAGCAGCGAGCATGGCATCACGGAGTCGACCCCCAAACCCAGCACCACGAACCAGTCTGCTCCACCGAAGAGGAGGAAAGTTCGGGCACAGAGGAAAATCGAACATGAGGCTGCAGTAACCTTTCAGGCGCAGGTAAGGAAACACATAAACAGAAAGTACTACCTGAGGCTACGATGGGCAGCCAAGACTGCGATATTATAGAGCTAGCAAGAGTATGAGGCAAGAAATTAAGTCTTTGAAAGAGGAAAAAAGGGCTGCCATTGTTCTACAAGCTGCATTCCGAGGGATGAGGACCAGACAGACTCTGAAACTGAAGCACCAGGCTGCCACTGCGATACAAAGTGCTTACAGGGCGCACAGTGCTCGGGCACGATACTTATACATCAAATAGACTGTTGTGGCAATCCAGCTGAGGTATCGTTCCACACGTGATGCCAGAAAACAGAGAGAAGAATTTTTGTAATTGCGCTCTGCTGCTATGTTCCTGCAAGCCTGCTTCAGAGGTCAGAGGGTCAGAAAGGAGGTGATCCTGCACCATCAGGCAGCTTCCCTGATTCAGGCTGCGTTCAGAAGACACAGGGAGGTAGTAAAGTACCAGGCCATAAGGATGTCAGCCATCTTCATTCAAAGATATTATAGGTCCTACATTAGGGGCAAAAGTGAACATGAAAGATTCCAGGTGTTGAGAAGGTCTGCGATACGCATCCCGGCAGCTTTTAGAGGTTATTTGGTTCGAAAAAATGTTGATGCTATGAACAAAGCTGCTGTCATTATTCAGGCTGCAGTGAGAATGCACCAGCGGGGATCTTTCTTCAAGAGGCCACGCTGGGCAACAGGTGGTCATCAGAGGAGGTTCGGAAGGTGGAAACCGGGACTTCAACAAGGACAGAGGTATCAGATGTGTAAACATGCTGCGATTTGCTTGCAAAAGTCATTCAGAGAGGAGCCGGTGAGGGATCTGGCCGTGCGGTGCAGAGAGGCGAGGACAAGCCAGTCCCACCTCGGAGGTGAGCAGATCAGCTGCGGAAATGTTCAGATCGCAGAACAGGAGGAGTTGCTGACAGGACTCTACCAGCAGCTGACCGAAAGAGCCTCTATGCCACAGGTGAGTGCCTTGGTCTCGAATGACGGGGAAACAGAAAGAGAAGAGGCTTTGGCTCAAGACAAAGGTGAGCGTCATGGAAGGAGCAGCAAACTCAGAGAAGACAGAGAGGTCTCCAGATTAGAGATACAAGCTGTGATGGTTTTCCAAAGAGAGGGACTGAGCAGAACATATGAACAGAGAAACCAGATCGTATGCCAGATAACAAGGAGAGTTGAGACTCCAACCGCTCAGGAGAAACTGGAGGCTAAAATAGCCACTATGGAGGAGCAGTTGAATCAGAGCAGGGCAGAGCTGAGACGGGTGCAGGACCACAACATTGCTCTGCAGGCTGACCTGAGAGAGGTCCGTTATGAGGCCAGCACCGAGCTAGAGAAACAGGTCAGAGGTATGGAAGTAAAATTGGCAATCATCGAATCTCAACTCACTTCCCCAACAACAGTGCCTGCTGGAACCCAGAGGGTAAAAGCCAAAACAGAGCAACTGGAGAACAGTCCAGCGGAGAAACAGATAACAATTTAAGAGAGGGAGCAGCTGCCTTCAGACCCCCTACCATCAGCTCACCCTCACAATTCAGCAAACCCAGAACAAGGTGACTCGTGGAGGAGTCCCTGTGGAACTTCGCGTGGTGGGACCAGGAGTTGGGAGACTGCGTCACTGGGCCCTAAGCGACCGAGAAACATGACCAAGAAAGGGAGAAAGGCAAAAGACATCAGCAACCATCCGTTCAAGAAAGCGGACGAGGACATCGGCACTGTAAACTCGGGGATGAGAGACGCGAGGAACAAGGCGGACAGGGGTTGGAAGCAGAATTCGGGCTCTTTGAAAAGGACTTCCTCTTTGATCCCCGTAACGTCTATGTTCAGCTCTCTTTCAGGTTCAGTCGAGTCCAGGCATTCTATAGAACCAGGCGATGCCTCCAAGGGTTTCAGGGTCGAGTTCAGGCACCAGTTGAAAGGGTGGACTGAACTGCTGGGATTCCCCTCACCACTACCGGCTGCCTGACATGACTGGTCGGAGGTCCTTTTTGTGTTTTTTTGTGGACCTGACCGTGTGTCCCCACAAGGGACTTTTGTTTTTGTCCAGTTTTGTTGTTTTTGGCCTCCCCCCAGAGGTAAGGCTATGTTTTGGCACGTCGGGAGCCGCGCCTTTTGGGGGGGGATTCTGTCACACGTGGGGTGTTTTGGGCACACTAGAGGGCGCTCTCTGTCACATGTGTTGTGTTTTGGGCACGCTAGAGGGCGCTCTCTATCACGTATAAGGTGTTTATGTCACAGGAGGTGTTTTGGGTACGCTAGAGGGCGCTCTGTTCTGACTGAGCACACCTGAGCCCATGCAGGCACAGGTGTGCATCATTGGGGCTGACTATTTAAGCCCCGATGAGTCAGAACAGAGCGCGGCTCATTAGGTAGGTCAAACCTATGCGTAATGGTGGTTCTGTCTTTTGTACCTAGGTATCTTGATTATAGACATTGCTGCCTTTTTTATTGCTTCAGTCACAGTTTCTGTTTCCTCTGCAGCGTTATAACCTATGATTCCTCCTGCGATTCCCCCGACTGTGGCGGCTGCCCTGACCACACCAAGGGAAATGGCTGGTGTCACTATTACACCACCTAATGCACCTGATGATAGAATTTCTTTTATGATGAATAACACAGCAGTCAGCCCCAAGCAAAGCTCCAACTAATACTCCTGTTGCAATGCCTGCTAAGTGTGCACACACTGTTTTGTATGTTCTCTTGCATCTTGCGCTTATTATTTCCATCTTTTCTAATTCTCTCCGTCTCTGCTTCTATTGCTCTCTCCACCATCTGCAGCATCTCATTACTGCAATATTGTCCTCCATTCTCCTCCACCATCTCCTCTATGGTGTTCAGCAGCTTCTCTACCTGAACTCTGCTCCTGTAGCCCTCCTGCTGCTGATTCCAGTATTTATTATCAATGACATGAACACGACCTCCACAATTGAACACACGCTCCTGTAATTCTGTGCTCTTTATCTCCGTTGGGGTTACTTCCCTTCCACTGATGAACTTTGTCTTAGATTCACATTTGTGAGTTACAGAGTTGGGTGAATTGCAGTGTGGAAAAGCTTTTCATCTAGGATTGTGTTTCCACAGCTGCTTCTACCATCGCCTGTCTTCCCAAGAAGCACAATCCTCAGTGGATCCATAGCTCCAAGAAAGAGAACAAATACAGTGATGGTATACATATTTATACACAAATTGCAATGTATTCCATTCGCTAATAAAAAAAATAACAGGGGCAACTTTGTTTTGTCCAGAGTGGTATAATGATGTATAATGATGTATACATATTTATACACAAATTGCAATGTATTCCATTCGCTAATAAAAAAAATAACAGGGACAACTTTGTTTTGTCCAGAGTGGTATAATGATGTCACCAACTCTGCGTTCAACTCTTCAGATTTAGTCACTAAAGGGTGCACTGGTAGAGCCCACGGTCAGACAAAAAAATGGTCCTAGAGAAACTTTGTTTCACTTCATTTAACTTGTATATGGGTTTTGTTTGCCTGTACATCATGGATGGTGATCACATTTTCAACAAATGGCTGAAAGTTTATTTGTTACATTATCTGACACACTATCTGTTTAAAATATGACTGAAAAGTCTTTGAAGCCAAATAGCAACCACAGAGTTGACAGCTCATGTTGCTGAAACGTATAACAGTGAGACTGGAATGTATTATAGAGGTTACTGTAATGGTGGCGGGGTACCGGAAGGACGCCAGCGGGGAGCCAGGAGTTCGGAACATAGTTTTATTCATAACGGGTACACAAACAAGAAGCAAGGACTGCAGTTCTAGCCAGAAACCCAAGAACAGAGGAACTGCAGTCTAAACCTAGTTAAACAAGTTATCCAAAAAATCAAAACCAAAACCACCCTTACGCATAGGCTTAGCCTAACTAATGAGCCGCGCTCTGTTCTGACTCATCGGGGCTTAAATAGTCAGCCCCAATGATGCTCAGTCAGAACAGAGCGCCCTCTAGCGTACCCAGAACACCTCATGTGACAAACCCCATATGTGATAGAGAGCGCCCTCTAGCGTGCCCAAAACACCTCATAAGTGACAGAGAGCGCCCTATAGCGTGCCCAAAACACCTCATAAGTGACAGAGAGCGCCCTCTAGCGTGCCCAAAACAACCCACATGTGACAGAATCCCCCCCCCCAAAAGGCGCGGCTCCCGCAGCTCATTTCCTCTGAATGACTCTGACAAGCAAATTGCAGCATGTTCAAACATCAGATACCTCTGTCCTTGTTGAAGTCCAGGTTTCCACCTTCCGAACCTCCTCTGACGACCACCTGTTGCCCAGCGCGGTCTCTTGACGACAGATCCCCGCTGGTGCATTCTCACTGCAGCCTGAATAAAGACAGCAGCTTTGTGCATAGCATCAACATTTTTTCGAACCAAATAACCTCAAAAAGCTGCCTGGATGCGTATCGCAGACCTTCTCAACACCTGGAATCTTCCATGTTCACTTTTGCCCTTAATGTAGGACCTATAATATCTTTGAATGAAGATGGCTGACCCCCTTATGGCCTGGTACTTTACTACCTCCCTGTGTCCTCTGAACGCAGCCTGAATCAGGGAGGCTGCCTGATGGTGCAGGATCACCTCCTTTCTGACCCTCTGACCTCTGAAGCAGGCTTGCAGGAACATTGCAGCAGAGCGCAATTTCAAAAATGCCTCTCTCTGTTTTCTGGACTCAAGTGTGGAACGATACCTCAGCTGGATTGCAACAGCAGCATGATTGATGCATGATTATCGTGTCCGAGCACAGTGAGCCCTGTCAGCACATTGTATCACAGTGGCAGCCTGGTGCTTCTGTCTCAGAGTGTCTGGTCTTCATCCCTCGGAAAGCAGCTTGCAGAACAACAGCAGCCATTTTTTTCCTCTTTCAAAGCGCTTGAAGGGTTACGGCAGCCTCATGTTCGATTTTCCTCTGTACCCGAACTTTCTTTCTAAACTTCCCACTAACCTGGAGCTGTTTCTTCTTCTGTGCAGCAGACTGGTCCGTGGTGCTGGGTTTGGGGGTCGACTCCTTGATGTCACTTTCCTCGCTGCGAAGGGCCTTCTTGGTCGACCTCCCCGGTTGCAGGATGCAGGAAGCGTCTATTTCCGCTGTGTTATTGTTACTCACGCTGGCTGTGTTCCCACGTTCTAGGTACCTAGCCTGCTTTTCCTGAAGTTCCCCATTTACTGTACCTATTTCCTCCTGAAGGGAACGGACTTGAAACTGGTGGCTCACCTGCAGCTGGTGTCTCACAGACTGAAGAGAGGCGTTGTCATCCTCCAATGTTTTACACTTTGTTTTCAAGGCGGCCAGATCCAGATTTCGTGTACCGATTTCCTGATCCTTGAGGAGCTCAGCCTCCATTTCCTGGAGCTGCTCAACTAAAATGTTTTTGTTCTGTCTTTCTGCACCCAGAACAGACAGCCAGACCTTCTGAGACTTCTGTAGTTCCTGTTCTAATTCCTGGATTCTCGAAGTTAGTTCTCTTACCTGAAATGGTTCCTTTGAGCAGGGAGAATTCTTTACTATAATGCCTCCATTAGCTGTGCAGGGAGATTTCTCATGTGAAAAACCCCATATGTAATAGAGAGTGCCCTCTAGCGTGCCCAAAACACCTCATAAGTGACAGAGAGCGCCCTCTAGCGTGCCCAAAACACCTCATAAGTGACAGAGAGCGCCCTCTAGCGTGCCCAAAACACCTCATAAGTGACAGAGAGCACCCTCTAGCATGCCCAAAACAACTCACATGTGACAGTTACAGAACAATCACAGAGTAAAGTGCAGAAAATGTATTATTAATACAATATAAATGTGTGATTTCTATCGTTCAGTGCTGAGTAATTATTGTGTGATTATTTAAAATACATTCACTTCAATATAATATTCCAGCAACATTTTCATTATTATGAAATCAGTAAATGATCATCAAAAAGAGATGGAAGGTTGAAATTTAGTTTGTAAATGAAAGGGTCATAAGACCAGGTGTATTGGAGGAGGGTTTAAATTGTTCTACCATGTTGTGGATAGAAGGAGGAATGGGGGAGGAGTTATGAAGGAAGAGTATGTGAAGAGTGTTTTGGAGGTGAAGAGGGTGTCAGGAAGGGTGATGAGCTTGAAGCCGCAAGTTGAAGGTGTGATAATGAGTGTTGTTAGTGCTTATGCTCAACAAGTTGAATGTGAAATGGAAGAGAATGAAGAATTCTGGAGTGAGTTAGATGAAGTGATAGAGAGTGTACCCAGGAGAGGGAGAGTGGTGATTGGTGCAGACTTTAATGGACATGTTGGTGAAGAGAACAGAGGTGAAGAGGAGGATGACCTTGGAGATCAAGAAGAGGAGGAGTCGAGGATCAAATGGAAGTTGATGAAGGAAAACTGCAAGTTGGAATTCAGGATGACACGCTTTATGACACGAGGACCTTTAATATAAGCAGCCATAAGAAGACGTATAATCATAAAGTTAATAAACATAATCATAAAGGAAAATCAAAAAGGTACTTTCATGTGCTTAATATACTTTACTCATTGACTCACTCACTCAGTTTCTTTGCTGCTTCTTCTTTGGAAGCTATAAATTAATCTCACTGTACTTGTCCACTGTTAATAAAGATATTCTATTCATACTTCTATTCAATAGTAAATTAATTTTCTTATGTACTATTAAAGTGCTGGAAGAATCATTGACCTTTACTAAGCCTGTCTGCATGTGTTTTATTCAATCAACCGTGTTTTATGCAATCGCCCCTCTGATGCACACACACACACACACACAAACACACACATACACATACACAAGCACACACACACGCACACACACACACACACACACACACACAAGCACACACACACACACACACACACACACACACACACACACACACACACACACACACACACACACACACACACACACACATGAAACAGCATTAAGCACATAGGAAACAGTCATGTGATATATTGTTTGGTTTAATGAGCTTTATTGAATAAATCTATATAGCCATATATTTTAGAACTTTTTATACATAGTTTTTCCTAAAGTACAATTTCTTAGACAAACTCTGTAAAAATTTGTTCTGTTTTTCAAAAGGTGTTTTAAATTTAAAATGGTCTTGGGTATTTTTTTAACGCAGTGTTCTGAATTATATTGTGATGATCCGTTTATCTTTCATGTTTACATTCGAGTGATTATTTTAAGTTTATCTAAGCCTGCAGTTCCTCCGTATTAAAGATAAGGAAGGATGGGGAGGAAATTCATGATGCAGTAGAGACACTTTACTGTGTTCAGCATGTTAGCAACAAAGTTTAACAGAGAAAACAGAGAGAACAGAGAGAGCAGAGAGAACAGAGAAAGCAGAGACACTTTACTGTGTTCAGCATGTGAGCAACCAAGTTTAACAGAGAGAGCAGAGAGAACAGAGAGAGCAGAGAGAACAGAGAGAGCAGAGAGAACAAAGAGAACAGAGCAGAAAGGAGTAGAGGGAGAAACATGAGTCGTGGAGGAGAGTAAGAGGTCCAGATGGTTGAATGCTGGATGCTGAAACTCTTTGTCTGTGTTGGTTGTGTTGTAAGGATTCAGACTCTAGATTGTAGTAAATTGGACATGTCTGCACAAATACTGTCTCACTCACTCGTTCTCATATTTCCTAACACATTTCTTGTCCTAATCAGGGATGTGGGTGTGCTGGAGCCTATCCCAGCTCTCACTGGCAAAAGGCAGGGAAACACCCTGGACAGACCAGCTGTGCCACCGTGCCGATCTGCACAAACACTTTAAAGATTAAATCTTCTATTTCTGTGTGTCCTCATTGTACACATATTTATGTAGAGTCTCCTTTAAAGCAGAACTAGAGAGCCAAAGCAAGGAAGTGCACAGATTAGAAAGTACAGGCATACAATTAATACTTGGTCTTGTCACAGTGGGCGGCACTCCTCTCTGACTGGACACACCCATCTCATTACGGATGACAGATTAGTCCCATTGCTGAAGTATTTAAAGGTCCCTTTGAGTCAGAGCACAGCATCATTCATTCGTGGTGTAATTCACACACGTGCAGGTGCTTTTATGTTCTTTATGTTAAATAAAGTTAAGTCACAGATCTCTGGCTGTGCGTTTACATCCGGACCACATCATCACCCAGCGTTGCAGGTCTGTAGCTGTAAAATCTCATGGTACTTTCATTAATCCGGAAGCTAATGGCAAATTTTTACTTTTAATCCAGATTATTTCTTCAAAAATGTTTATGCTTTTAAATTCTGAACACTTTTAAATAAAATTCATCATCCAGAATTTTAACCAATGATCCGGTAATCAGTCATGGACCGGTTGCGTCTCCTGCTGAAGAAAAGTGAAGACTTAACTCACAGACAAAGTGTTGGAAATACAAAGTGAGTGTTAGGATTCAGCAATAAGACACATACTTTTTAAACCTAAAGTAACTTTATTCTGTGCTTTTGGTTGATTCAAGTTGAAGAGTCTCTCTCAGATCTCAGAACATTAACATGGCCGCCATCACTGCTGCTCAGAAACAGCTGTCCAACAAAATGGATCCATTCATGGTTTATTTTTTGTTCTTCTAATATTTGTCTTCTCATGTATTTTTTTATTTTTTACTTTTATTATGTCAAAACAGTGTCAATACTTAGACTTTTTATTTAAACATAAATTTATGTATGATCATGCTTTCAAAAAAAGTAAGTCTGCCGAAATCTTTGCCACAATATTTTGCAGCAACTTAATGTATATAGTATAATTCCATAATATAACTGCTAACTTGTCTTTATCAGTATAAACAGAGGCGTGTTGTTTCCCGCACGGTTATATTAGGTCTACATGTAACCAATGTAAAAGCACATCTGAATATAATGAGGTAGCAACTGTTAAAATAGTCTGAGTGCAGCAGGTTAATAAACGATGAATCTTTAAACATTCATTTAAATTCTTGCTCTTTTTGTGTTTATTTTAGTCATTCTCTAATAAATCTAAACCTTTTCCAAACCTACAGGTTCTTTATTGCAACACATATTGGATTTATCTCCCTGCGATGGGCTGGCGACCTGTCCAGGGTGCATCCCCCATCCACGCCCTGTGTGCGCTGGGTTGGACGCCAGCACTCCCCCGCGACCCCATTTGGGACAAGCGGCAGATAATGGATAATGGATATTGGATTTATACACTTTGTCCCAAACAGGAAGTGATACTTATGACTCATAAATCACAGATAAAAGATAAAAGCAGGAAAAACATAATTGCATTTTTCTAGGACGGGACACAGTGTAGAGAATGCACTTCTTAAAAATCAGAGTTAAAGCTCCAGCATGAAGAAGTGAAAAGAATAGAAAGCACAGGTACATTTAATGTTGGTAGATGCTTTTGGAGTCTTGTAGGATCTTCAATCTCAAATGAAAGCTTACACCTAAATAGTGCTGAAGTTACTATTCGCAGTTCTTCCTCTCTTCCGCTTTGTGCACACCCTACAATTAGTGTTTGTTAAAAGACAAGAAGCAGCACTTTTGACCAGCACCGCACCCCAGAAAAGGCAATGTGTTTGCAGTGCAGCTCATATTTGATTAAGACTCTGAACTAAATGACAAGCTTGTCTGAGTCTGTAATCTATTAACTGCAGCGTATACCAGTTCTGCTGCTGTACATGGTGCACACAATTATTAGGCAAGTGTATTTAGCGGATTAATTTTAATCTGAAACAAATCCAGTGCCATCAGTCAATCCAACGTGTTAAAAATCCTGAAACCTATATGTTGTACAAAGGAGATGTGAGTGTGTTAATTATTAGGAAACGATTGGTGCAGAATTATTACACAACGAAATGAAAAACGAAAAATTAAAAATTTTCCCATCTCACTTGTTTGTTTTCTCTGTACCCAGTATTCGACCTGTGACTTGCTGAAGTACAAAAGAAGAAGGAATGGAGAAAAATGAAGATACATGTGATTGTTATGAGGTGGACAAAATAAATCAGACATATAAGACATTGATTCAGAAATACATTTTAGGATGGGATTTTATAATATCTTTATACAGTAATTATCACAATGTTATAATCAATTTCATTAGTTAAACAGGATTATTATTTACATTATTTATTCATTTATTTACATTTATGTACAAGATATAATTTCTAGTTTATCTCTGCCCTGATTCCAAAACTGTTGTGGAAAAATGTATCAAGAACAAGTCAGAGGCACCAGTACCGTAAGGAAAGCTTTATTACTATTGCAATAAAGCCTAGCCCAGCACTCCATTCACAATTCAGGAGGAAGAGCCCTGAACACAGAAACCTTCATCCAGATATACTGGTCTGTGAGTTCCTCCCCTTCCATCTGTTGCAGGTTTCAGACTGTACCAGGGTTACTTTGGGTGCAACTCTTCTGGTGCAAGTGCCTGTTGCACATAGCTGCCCTAACTCAACCAGAAACCAGATCACATAGGAATGAAAGAGGGGGTTTGTGTTACAGTTACAAAGTAATCCTTTAACTATCTTAATTCTAGTTTAGAGTTCCTTCATTTTCCATCATAGAATATTTGGACATTTGTAACCATGACCAATAAAATATGATCTAATCACTTTAAAGATTTTTTTTGAATGCTGTATGAAGCACATTTGAGTTTTGATGGACAGATGGACAGATAGATAAAAAGGGTTTAGTTCAGATAATGTTACACAGTGAATAATTATTTATAATTAAAATATGAAGCAGAGAACACACACACTTTCAAAAGAAACATTAGTAGGATGTAAAATAAGATCTTACAATACAAGACATTTACAGTATTTAAAAGACACTCTTATCCAGAGCCCCCTTACAGTACATCATTACAGGGACAATCACCCTGGCGCTGCTTGGAGTTGAGGGTTTTTTGCTCAGGAACCCAATGGTGGCCACACTAGAGGTGGGATTTGAAGCTGCAACCCCTTAGTTCATAGCTGAGTATCCTACCACTAGACCTCCACCACCCCTGAGCGCAGACTGACAGTAATGTAACTGAAGTATGTTCAGTAACCAGTAGAGGTCACTTTTAGGACACAATTATTGCTCTGTTTCTGGGTTGGTTTTGAAAACTGGAACTAGAGGAAGATCTTACCAGAATCTCAGAATTTCCTATAATGGGACTCATTAAGATGCGATACATGTAAATAATAAAGTGTAGTATGAGGCATCATGCGAGAACAATAAGAAGAAGGTCCAAAACTGCACGTTTCAGAGACTTTCTTCAAAATGCTTGTTCTTTTAGACTCTTTCTCTCATCTCAACTCCGATTAAATATGTTGTTAATGAAGCTTTTTCATTTTTACCAAATTTTGCTTCAGGTAACTGTAATATTACTGTCAAACAAGATGCAAAGCAAACAAACAAAAAAAAACACCCAAACCCATCTGGGAATATTTATTCACAAAACTGAGGTTATACACACAGGTTTATACACTGACAATGTAAAATAAGATTACAAAAATATATGGAAAACCATCTTCGAATTCAGACACATGTTAACATATACTATCAAGCTTAGACTAAATATTTGAGAAAGATTAAATAGTCCTTCGCCCTGTGTGAGCTGGGATGGACAACTGCACAAAGGGAAACGGCTGGTGTCACTGCTACGCCACCTAACGCAGCTAATGGTAGAACTTCTTTTATGATGACTAACACACTGGTCACTGAACCTTAAGCCCCAAGCAAAGCTCCTACTAATACTCCTGTTGCCACGCTCACTAATCTCACTTTCAGAGTAGTGTGCACTCTCTTTTTTGCATGCTCTCTTGCAACTCTTCATTTTCCTCTTTTCTAATTCTTTCTGTCTCTGCTTCTATTGCTCTCTCCATCATCTGCAGCATCTCATTACTGTAATAGTGTCCTCCATTCTCGCTCACCATCTCCTCTATGGTGTTCAGCAGCTTATCTACCTGAACTCTGTTGCTCCTGAAGCCCTCCTGCTGCTGCTTCCAGTATTTATTATCAAGGACATGAACACGACCTCCACACTTCTCCACAAGCTTCTGTAACTCTGTTGTCTGCTTCACAAAGTCTTCAATTGTCTGGTCTTCAGAAAGCTCATCACCGTAGGTGAAGAGGACAACAGTGTGTTTTAGAGCGTCTTCTCCAAATGAAGCTGTAATTTTCTTTACAATCTCCTGCTCCTCCTCTGTGTACCTTCCAACTCTGAGCACGAGCAGAAAGGCATGAGGGCCTGGAGCAAACTCGGTGATACACTTTAAAATTTCACAATTTAATTCTTCCTGAGGATGACAGGTATTGAAAAATCCAGGTGGGTCAATCACAGTGACTTCCCTTCCACCAATGGACTTTGTCTTAGACTCACATTTGCAAGTTACTGAGCTGGCTGAACTATCAGCGCGGAAAAACTCTTCATCTAGGATTGTATTTCCACAGCTGCTTTTCCCATTGCCTGTCATCCCAAGAAGCACAATCCTCAGTGGACCCATAGCTCCTAGAAAGTGAACAAATACAGTGAAGTGATTTATTTGGACATTTTGGGTTTGGGTTTTAATCACACACACACACACACACACACACATATATATATATATATATATGTGTGTGTGTGTGTGTGTGTGTGTGTGTGTGTGTGTGTCTGTGTGATTAAAATTCAGATTTAGTCACCAAAGGGTGCACTGGTAGTACTCACAGTCAGCAGTCAGACAAAAAAAGTAAAATATAGTGCTTATTTTTTTTAACAGGGCAGCGGTGCCCTAGTGGTTCGGGCATTGGCCCTATGATTGGAGGATCGGGGGTTCGAACCCCTTCCCAATAGGTTGCCCTGAGGTACCCTTGAGCAAGGTGCCGTCCCTGTCTTGTTCCTCCCTGCGATGGGCTGGTGCCTGTCCATCCTTCCGCGTTGCGTGACGCTAGCCGTCAACGAAGTCCCGCCTTCCATGTCACATTCGGAAACAGATACAGCGCTCTCCGCCGTCTTCCTGCTCGCTGTGTCAGAAACGGACTTCTTTGCCACTGTCCCGCTTCTTTGTTGCGGGCGGCCTTCTTTGCCGTTCTCTCCTGTTGAAGGGTGCAGGGGGTGTATTTCTGCGTTGAACAGCGCAGGGCGCGTTTTTCGCTGTATTTCCACGTTGAACAGCGCCAGGCGGCTCCACTATCAACGTTTCGCTTTGAATGACGTAGGGCGCGTTCACTGCCATCCTTCCGCGTTGCGTGACGCTAGCCGTCAACGAAGCCCCGCCTTTCATGTCGCATGCGGAAACAGACACGTGGTTCAGCGTGTCATGGTAGCACTGTGCCCTTGCAGCCATGGAGACCAGCATCCGGAGACAAAGCGCGAACCGATCCATGCTAAGCTCGGGATCCGGGGTGGGATCAAGTGGGCGGTTCATTCTGTAACGGTGGCGGGGTGCGGGAAGGACACCAACGCAGAGCCAGGATTCCAAAACTTAACTTTATTAAACATAAATCAAAACACAAACCAAAAGTGCCTCCATTAACTATAAGGCTTCGACTCTTTAATGAACCGCACTCTGTTCTGACTCACTGGGGCTTAAACTGTTATATAATCATAATCCCAGACAAAACAGACTTCCATACTTGATGGATGAAGGAGGAGAGAGAAGGAAGTGAGGGTAGGGACTTTGAATGTTGGCAGCATGAATGGTAAAGGTAGAGAATTAGCTGATGTGATGGAGAGAAGGAAGGGTGATATTCTGTGAGTGAGAGACTAGATGGAAGGGTAGTAGGACCAGGTGTATTGGAGGAGGGTTTAAACTGTTCTACCATGGTGTGGATAGAAGGAGGAATTGGGGAGGTGTTATGCTGAAGGAAGAGTATGTGGAGAGTGTTTGGGAAATTGAAGAGGGTGTCAAGGAGGGTGATGAGTTTAAAGCTGGATAATGAAGTTGAAGGTGTGATAATGAATGTTGTTAGTGCTTATGCGCCACAAGTGTTGTGAGATGGAGAAGAAAGAAGAATTCTGGAGTGAGTTAGATGAAATCATAGAGAGTGTACCCAGGGGAGAGAGAGTGGTGATTGGTGCAGACTTTAATGGACATTTTGGTAAAGGGAACAGAGGTGATGAGGAGGTGATGGGTAGGCCTGGTGTCAAATGATCAGGTCAGATGGTTGTATATTTGTTAAAAGGATGGAAATGGCTGTAGGAAGACTGAAGGAGACTGTAAAGTAGTGAGAGAGGGAAGAGAAGAGCTAAACAACATAAGTGGTGGTCTGTAGGATCAAATGGAAGTTGATGAAGGAACACTGTAAGGTGGAGTTCAGGCAAGACCACTGTGGCGACCTCTAATGGGAGCAGCCATAAGAAGAAGTATAATCATAAAGATATTAAACATAATCATAAAAGAAACTTAAAATGTACGTATATGTGCTTACCATACTTTACTCATTGACTCGCTCACTCATTTTCTTTGCTGCTTGACGTGTGTAAGGTATATATGAATGTCTCTCCATTGCGTTGTATACAGAAGTGAAAAAGAAAAAAGTGAAAGTGACTATTCAACCTACTGGTAAGGTGTTTGAACTCTCAATCTTCCGATCCTGTGGCCGACTCCCTAACCACAAGGACCCCGCTGCCCAGAAAAGTGAAAGTGACAGTTCTTGTCATTGCGAGGTCACAGCACAGCACACCGGAACCACAACGAAATTGGACCTCTGCATTTAACCCATGCACACTCAAACACCGTGCAGCAGTGGGCAGCTATTGAAAGCGCCCGGGGAGCAGTGACGGGGACGGTACCTTGCTCAAGGGTACCTCAGGGCAACCTACTTGTGAGGGAATCGAACCCACAATCTTCCGATGTGGGGACAACTTCCTAACCCCTAGGCCACCGCTGCCCCCTAAGTTGCAAAAATGTCACCGTACTTGTTGGATGTTATTAAAGATATTCTATTTATACTTCTATTCTATAGTAAACTCATTTTTAATGTATTATTAAAGTGCACCAGTGCTGGAGTAATCTTGGGCTTTTGCAAAGCCAGTCTGCATGTGTTTTGTGGATCTGGAGGTTTTATTTAACCGTGTTCCTCAGGAGGTCCTGTAGGGGGTGCTGTGGAGTACAGGATGCCAGAATACAGAAAGAACTTTACCTCTAAAATATCATAATTAAAGCTCCAGCATGAAGAAAAAAACACACACACACACACAAACACAAACACACAACAGATAAAATAAAAGCACATAGGAAACAGTCATGTGATATACTGTTTATGGGCTTTATTCTTTAAATATATCTATCTGTATATTTTATAACGATTCATACATAGTTTTTCTCATTTAAATTATGAGGAATTCAATTTAATAAAATTAATAGAATTAAATTAGAGTTAAATTAGAGATAGACTTGAATTAGAATTAAATTAGACATTATTTTATTAAAAAGGTCAGTGTTAGCACTGAATTATATTGTGATGATCCGTTTATCCTTCATGTTTAGATTAGAGTGATTATTAAAGTTTATCTAAGCCTGCAGTTCCTCCGAATTAAAGATAAGTAAGGAAGGAGACGTTCATATCATACGTTCATATTCATGTCTGCACAAATACTGTCTCACTCACTCGTTCTGATATTTTCTTAAGACATTTCTTGTCCTAATCAGGGTCGTGGCTGTGCTGGAGCCTATCCCAGCTCTCACTGGGCAAAAGGCAGGGAAACACCCTGGACAGACCAGCTGTGCCACCATGCCGCTCTGCACACACACTTTAAAGATTAAATCTTCTATTTCTGTGTGTCCTCATTGCACACATATTTATGTAGAGTCTCCTTTAAAGCAGAACTAACGCACCAAAGCAAGGAAGTGCTTAAATTAGAAAGTACAGGCACCTTTTATTTGGCAGATCATTTGAGAATGCTGTAAGAAGTTTGATGTGAAGAGGAGGATCACACTAAGACAGCGCTGAGGTTTCTATTACTTTCAGTTTTGGGCAAACACACCTATTTCTCACCTTTTTTCACACCTATGCATGCCATGGTAAAGAAAAATAAGACTTAACCCACAAACACAGTGTTGGTATTACGAAGTGAGTGTTAAGATTCAGCAAACAGACACAGCCTAAAGTAAATTCTTTTATTCTGTGCTTTTGAATGATCTTGATTCGAAGAAGAGTCTCTCAAATCTCTGAACACTAACATGGCCGTCTGCTGCTTCTCAGAAACAGCTGTCGAACAAAATGTACCATGTGTATCATATCATCAATCTTTCACGGCATTAAAACAGTGACAATTATTAACACTTTGACTTTAAAAAAAACAAAACATTTTAATCATGCTTTCAAAAAAAGGAATAGTTCACCTACAAAAAATATTTATTAGAGTACAGTAGAGTAGAGTAATCTTTTATTATCCCACGAATGGGAAATGTGGGCGTTACAGGGCTCTTATAAAAGTGACAGATGTACAGAAAAGGAATAGAAAAAAAAGATATATAAAAATAGAGATATAAGGAAAGAGGAACAAGTACAGGAGAAAGTACAGGAGCTATAAATAAATAATAAATAATCGATCTATCTATATAAATATATATACATATACATATCTACAAGGAGAAAGATATTTGCCACATTTCAGTATTTTTGGGTAACTATGCACATAGTCACTTTATCATAATTATTATTGTTACTTAATTTGCACTCTAACAATAACAATGCTGCTTCATTAGACTGCTGCTCTGTACAGTCTAGTCATAACACTGCTGCTCTATTCCACCAACATTCATGCACATATTGCCTGTCTCTTGTTGGATGAATGTCCTCTGTCTTGCATTGTTTTTGTAAAAATTGTTGTCTGTCTGCACTTGTGTGTGTTTTATGTAAAGCACCAGGGTCCTGGAGGAACATTTTTTATTCCTGTGTATAGGGTTGAAATGGCAATAAAACCAAAAAACTCTTTGTGTTAATTTTAATTATTCTCTAATAAATCGTAACCTTTTGCATTACTATCAGTTCTTTATTCCCACAAATATTGGATTTATACTCTTTGTCTTATACAGGAAGTGATACTTAGTGATACTTTATGATACTCATAAATCACAGGTAAAAGATAAAAGCAGGAAAACCATAACTACATTTTTCTAGGATGGGACACAGTGTAGAGAATGCACTTCTTAAAAATCTGCTAAACTAAAGCTCCAGCATGAAGAAGTAAAAAGAATTGAAAGTTCAGGTACCTTTAATGTTGGAAGACGCTTTTGGAGTCCTGTAGGAACTTCAATCTGAAATGAAAGATCACATCAAGACAGCGCTGAAGGTACTGCTTGCAGTTCTTCCTCTCTTCCGTTTTGTGCACACCTACAGTTAGTGTTTGTTCAAATACAGGAAACTGCACCCTGAAAAAGAAGTGTGTTTCCAGTGCAGCTCTACTTTGATTAAGACTCTGAACTAAATGACAAGCTTCTCTGACAATAATCTATTAACTGTAGTTTATACGAGGTCTGCTGGGTCTCATTTATACTCTATTTCAAGGATTCATTTTTTTCTGGAACAATTAGTCAATCCAAAATGTTAAAACCCTAAAACCAGATTTTTTTACAAAGGAAATGGGAGACCACTGATTTCCTGTTTGCTGAAGTGATTCTTACAGTTGAGTCCCTTTGAGGATTTTTTTCATGGTATGAAAAAAGAATCTGTAACCAAACCATACAATGCTGTAAAAATGCTTTTGCCACTTTTCTGATTTGATTTCTGCTATCTTCCTATTTCTTTCTCCAAAAATGTAGACTAATAAAACAGGAAGCCTGAGAAAACACAACACAAACTTTAAATGATCGAGATTTACTGAACAAAAACAACTTACCATCATCTTTCACCCATGTGAGAAAGTAATCTTTCAATTAATGTCCTCCAGTGTTTAATATGTTAAAGGTTGCAATATGTAAATCAGTCTAGTCACCAGCCCTGCGGAATCCAGACATCTTTTAAATACAGCAATGTGAAGTTCCTACAAGTGCAAATAAAACACACATTAAAAAAAAGAAAAGTGAAAGTGACTATTTGTCGTTTTGAAACAATTTCATGGTCATAGTGAACAGTACCTTGCTCGAGGGTACCTCAGAGCAGCCTTCTGGTCCAGGATACAAACCCATGACCTTCCAATGCTGGAGTCTAGTTCTCAAACACTAGACATCCACTACCCCAAAACAGCCAGATAAGCATTGTTTTTTTTTTCACATTTATGATTGTAGGTTTACATAATTTAGATTACTGTAATGATTGTAGGTCCTCTCCTCGAACCGCCACCTTATTGTGGTGGAGGGGTTTGCGTGTCCCAATGATCCTGGGAGCTATGTTGTCGGGGGCTTATGCCCCTGGTAGGGGCACCCAAGGCAAACAGGTCCTAGGTGAGGGAAGAGACAAAGAGCGGTTCAGACCTCTTATGATGAGAAAGATCATTGGAAAACGTTTTCCCTCGCCCGGACGTGGGTCACTGGGGCCTCCCTCTAGAGCCAGGCCTGGAGGCGGGGCTCGATGGCGGGCGCATGGCAGTCGGGCCTTCATCCATGGGGCCCGGCCGGGCACAGCCCGAAGAGGCAACGTGGGTCCCCCTTCCCATGGGCTCACCACCTGTGGGAAGGGCCAAAGAGGTCGGGTGCAGTGTGAGCTGGGCGGTGGCCGAAGACTGGGGCCTTGGCGGTCCGATCCTCGGCTGCAGAAGCTGGCTCTAGGGATGTGGAATGTCACCTCTCTGGTAGGGAAGGTGCCTAAGCTAGTGCGTGAGGTTGAGAAGTTCCGGCTTGATATAGTTGGACTCACCTTGACGCACAGCTTGGACTCTGGAACCAGTCTCCTTGAGAGGGGCTGGACTCTCTTCTACTCTGGAGTTGCCACCGGTGAGAGGCGCTGGGCAGGTGTGGGCATACTCATTGCCCCCTGGCTCGGGGCCAGTACATTGGGCTTTACCCCAGTGGATGAGAGGGTGGCCTCCCTTCACCTTTGGGTTGGGGGACGGGTCCTTAGTGGTGTCTGCGCTTATGTGCCAAACAGCAGTCTGGACAACTCACCCTTTCTGGGGTCTCTGGAGGGGGCACTAGAGAGTGTCCCTCCTGGGGACTCCATAGTTCTGCTGGGGGACTTCAATGCTCATATGTTCATAATTTTTATGGACAAGCTTTCTAGGCACAGCCAGGGCGTTGAGGGGCTCCGGTTTGGTGGGCTCATCAGGCCGTGACCTTCAGCTTTCACTGGATCGGTTCGCAGCCGAGTGTGAAGTGGCTGGGATGAGAACCAGCACCTCCAGATCTGAAGCCATGGTCCTCAGTCGGAAAAGGGTGGAATGCCCTCTCAGGGTTGGGAGTGAGATCCTGCCCCAAGTGGAGGAGTTTAAGTATCTCGGGATCTTGTTCACGAGTGAGGGTAGAATGGAGCGGGAGGTCGACAGGCGGATTGGAGCAGCGTCTGCAGTGATGCGGGCTCTGCGTCGGTCTGTCATGGTGAAGAAGGAGCTGAGCCAAAAGGCAAAGCTCTCAATTTACCGGCCGATCTATGTCCCCACCCTCACCTATGGTCACGAGCTGTGGGTAGTGACTGAAAGAACGAGATCGCGAATACAAGTGGCCGAAATGAGTTTCCTCCGCAGGGTGTCTGGGCTCTCCCTTAGGGATAGCGTGAGAAGCTCAGTCATCCGGGAGGGGCTCAGAGTAGAGCCGCTGCTACTCCGCATCGAGAGGAGCCAGATGAGGTGGCTCGGGCATCTAATTAGGGTGCCCCCTGGACGCCTCCCTGGTGAGGTGTTCCGGGCACGTCCCACCAGAAAGAGACCTCGGGGAAGACCCAGGACACGCTGGAGAGACGATGTCTCTCGGCTGGCCTGGGAACGCCTTGGGATCCGCCCGGAGGAGCTGGAATTGTGGCCGGAGTGAGGGAAGTCTGGGCATCCCTGCTGGAGCTGCTGCCCCCGCGACCCGACCTCGGATAAGCGGAAGAGAATGGATGGATGGATGGATGATTGTAGGTAAAAGTGAACTACTCTCACCTAAAGCTAATACATCCATATTTATCTGAATAATAGACTTGATATGAGCTGGAATAATGGCTGCCTATAAATACAAAATCTTCCTACATTCATGCACCTCCAGCATGGGGTGAGGAAGGAGACAAATCAGAAGGGAGCAGAATTCTGCAGAAAACAAGAATAAAACAAAACATATTATCTTACTGTAATCTCAATGTGTTTAAGGAATGCTGAATTTAGAAGATCCATCCATCCATTTTTTGCCAATTGTCCCAAACGGGGCCGCGGGGGAGTGCTGGTGTCCAACCCAGCGCACACAGGGCAAGGACGGGGGACGCACTCTGGACAGGTCGCCAGCCCATCACAGGGAGGAGTGGGAAAGGGACAGCACCTTGCTCAAGGGTACCTCAGGGCAACCCAGTTGGAAGGGGTTCGAACCCCCAATCCTCTGATCACATGGCTGACACCCTAACCACTAGGCCACGCTGCCCCGTACTTTAGAAGATCAGATTTTTAGAAGAGCATTGATCTTTAGATCAGATCTTTAGAAGAGCATTGATGGGATGAAATCCTTTTTTTTTGTTTGTTTGTTTGTTTTTGTCAGTGCCATCATTGTGTGGGCCAGCTCTTTACATTTGCAGAAAGAAAAAAATAAAAATTTTAAAGTTTTAATCCAAGTGTTGATACAGTAGAGCCTTGAAAAAGGTCAGCTTTTTTAAAAGAATGCTGCTAAATGGCCTATAAAGAACAACAAAGCACTTTTACTGAAATACCTCAAATAGGTTTTTATTACATGGTAAAGTGAGCGTCTTGATACATTAAGTTTTGATTGTATAGCTTTGTGTCACGGCGACCACTGAACCCAGGCCATGGCCACGGTCCCAGTCCCTGGAATTCTGAGCCAGAGCTTGCATTTCGCCTGCATGATATTCATCTGCAGCAGTCAGAGGTAACCAAGCGTAATGTTATAGAGGTGTCAAAATCTGCCCAGACTATGACTGATGGCGTCCTGTGCTCTGGCCCGATACTAGCGCGGTGCTGCACTAAAGCTTACAGCAGGCTTATAACAGCAGGCGTATAACAGTTATGCATAAAATTTTCATTTTCAGTCAGAAACCAGGTTAAAAATTCTCTTCTTTTGAAACCCTTTTCCTCAGTATAACTAACAGTATACCTAATACAAAAAAGATAGCCTTTTCACTGATTACCATCTATAGGCCACCAGAACCCTCCTCAGTTTATAAAGGAGTTCAGTGGTTTTCTAGCAAGCCTGGCAGTTTATAAAAATACAGTAATAATCTGACTTTAATATTCATGTAGAGAAAGAACAAGACTCACTGAAATCAGCCTCTACATTCATCCTTAATACTGTGGTTTTCATCCAGAATGCAATGGGCCACTCGTTACCGTAACCATACTTTAGACTTAATCCTTACACGAGGTGTTCAGGTGGACAACATAACCATTATTCCACAGTCAGCAGTGATCTCAGATCACCATCAGATCACCATCAGATCACCATCACAGAGAACACATTTCATTCTACATTAGATAATGTGGCACTATTAAAATGTAAAAGATGTTCCATGGTACACTATCAAACACTAGAATGTAAATGGAGGCTGACAAAATTAAAATCGTTTTGCACGGGTGACCACCTTTTGCCTTCAAAACAGCATCAATTCTTCTAGGTACACTTGCACACAGTTTTTGAAGGAACACGGCTGGTAGGTTGTTCCAAACATCTTGGAGAACTAACCACAGATCTTCTGTGGATGTAGCTTCCTCACATCCTTCTGTCTCTTCATGTAATCCAGACACACTGGATGATGTTGAGATCAGGGCTCTGTGGGGGCCAGAAGAAGTGATGCTGCTTTGAAGGCAAACGGTAGTAACACCAAGTATTGATTTGATTTCGATTTTTCTTTTGTTCGCTCACTTTGCATTTTGTAAATTGCTAAAAATAAACAATCATTATTTATATTTCTGAAAGCATTCTTTTTTTGTTTACAGCATTTTTTCCACACCTGCCTAAAACTTGTACGGAACACAGAACATGTGTAGATGTGTGTATTGTGTATAGTGTATATATATATATATATATATATATATAGTCGACATTGAGAATAAAAACAGAAAAAAAGGTGTATAAAAGGTAAAAAGGTAAATCACTTCACTCAGAGATTTGTATTTGGGCAATGTACATCATGGATGGTGATCATATTTTGGACAAATGGCTACAATTTCATTTGTTACATAGTTTGGCACACTATCTATTTCTTCATGAAATTAGAATATGACAAAAATATCTTTGAGGTCAAATGGCAGCCACAGAGTCGACAGTTCATATTGCTGAAACGTATAACACTGAGACTGGAATATATAATAGAGATTACAGAACAATCACACAGTAAAGTACAGAACAATTATTAATTATACATGTTTCTATTGTCCTGTGCAATTATTGTGTGAGTATCTACAACCATCCATTATCTGCCGCTTGTCCCAAACGGGGTCGCGGGGGAGTGCTGGAGTCCAACCCAGCTCACACAGGGCGAGGACAGGGGGACGCACCCTGGATAGGTCACCAGCCCATCACAGGGAGGAGTGAGACAGGGACAGCACCAGCACCTTGCTTAAGGGTACCTCAGGGCAACCTATTGGGAAGGGGTTCAAACCCCCGATCTTGCAATCACATGGCCAATGCTCTAACCACTAGGCCACCGCTGCCCTGCTACAACACATTCACTAAAATATAATATTCCAGCAACATTTTCATATATTTGGAACCCAGACAAAACAGACCTCCATACTGGATGGATGCAGGAGGAGAGAGAGGGGAGGAGAGTGAAAGTGAGGGTAAGAACTTTGAATGTTGGCAGCATGACTGGTAAAGGTAGAGAATTAGCTGATATGATGGAAAGAAG
The DNA here is from genome assembly GCA_017165825.1 of Hepsetus odoe. Lineage (NCBI taxonomy): Eukaryota > Metazoa > Chordata > Actinopteri > Characiformes > Hepsetidae > Hepsetus > Hepsetus odoe. Next base: position 1,278,112 of record CM029388.1, read on the forward strand.
GAAGGGTGATATTTTGATGAGACTAGATGGAAGGGTCTGCGATGGGCTGGCGACCTGTCCAGGGGGCGTCCCCCGTCCTCGCCCTGTGTGCGCTGGGTTGGACACCAGCACTCCCCCGCGATCCCGTTTGGGACAAGCGGCAGAAAATGGATGGATGGATAGATGGAAGGGTAGTGAGGCCAGGTGTATTGGAGGAGGGTTTAATCTGTTCTACCATGGCGTGGATAGAAATAGGAATGGGGGAGGTTTTATCCTGAAGGAAGAGTATGTGGAGAGTGTTTTGGAGGTGAAGAGGGTATCAGGAAGGGTGATGAGTATGAAGTTTGAAGTTGAAGGTGTGATAATGAATGTTGTTAGATTCAAAATGTCACTGTACTTCCATCCATTATCCGCCGCTTGTCCCAAACGGGGTCGCGGGGGGGGTGCTGGTGTCCAAGCCAGCGCACACAGGGCGAGGACGGGGGACGCACCCTGGACAGGTCGCCAGCCCATCGCAGGGATGTCACTGTACTTGTCGGTTGTAAATAAAGATATTCAATTTATACTTCAGTGTAACTTCAACTTCTATAGTAAACTCATTTTTAATGTACTATTAAAGTGCACCAGTGCTGAAGGAATCATTGGCTTTTGCAAAGCCTGTCTGCATGTGTTTAGTGGATCTGGAGATGGTTTTATTCAAGCAGGTTCACACAGGTTTCCTTTGCTGCCTTTTACATTGCTTCAGTCACACTTTCTGTTCCCTCTACAGCGTTAGAACCTGTGATTCCTTTTGCGACTCCTCCTGTGATTCCTCCTGTGATTCCTCCTGCAACTCCCCCTCCAGTATTTATTATCAATACACACACATATCAGTAGATAGAAATACGCTAAAATTCCTAAAAAAGGACTAAGCAACAGTTTCTGTTTAGTTATATTATCTTGACTTATCTTATATTTTATCATATATTTTCCACTGACACATATTTTATGTATAATTATAGTTTCAGTTTCACTTTTGATTTAGTTTAAACTTTGGTTTTGGCTTTTACACATTTGGTTTGGGTAAAACACACACACACACACACACACACACACATACATAGTGGTTAAGGAGTTCCCCCTGCATCAGATGATTGTGGGTTCAATTCCCTCACCAGTAGGTTGCCCTGAGGTACCCTTGAGCAAGGTACCGTCCCCGTCACTGCTCCCCAGGTGCTTTCAATAGCTGCCAACTGCTGCACGGTGTTTGAGTGCAGCTGTGCTAAATGCAGAGGTCCAATTTCATTGTGAAAGTCCACAGTGTGTAAAATCTACAGAGCAACATCTCCGAGAGCACTAACAGCAAAGCAGCATCATCTAATGTCTCCAAACCTCCCAGTGTCACATATTCCAATATTTAAAGTACTCATTCTGCATTTCTCCTGAAAACACACTCGTCTTCTTGCTGCGAGAAGAGAGAGCCGTCCTCACTCAAGAGCTTGAAGCAGGAAATGTAGATGAGAGATCCTGCTGTCTTTCTCCTGACTGAGTGTGTGTGTGTGTGTGTGTGTGTGTGTGTGTGTGTGTGTGTGTGTGTGTGTGTGTGTGTGTGTGTGTGTGTGTGATATAAACCTACAATAAATCCCCATTAGACCCTGTTGATTGTGTGATATTATATCTAAGCTCAGATGTTGAAGTTACACAATCAAGGCTGTAAAATCTGGGCTACAATAAAATGCTGAAATGATTCTTTTTTTTTTGTTTGTCTGATTTGACCTCCTGAATGACCTCTTAAAGATTCTGCTGTTTTATATTTTTATTTTAATATGTTTTATATTTTTTCTGATTTTATGGAATATTTACTTTGTTTCCAGTTGAAAGAAACAGGCCTGATGTTTTATAAAATAAGATGTGTGGAGTGCATGTGTTTTATAAAAGAAAAGTGAATATTAATGTACTAATGTGTAAATCACACTAGTTTTACATTAAAAATGGGTTTCTTACACCTTTGGTGGTTTGAACAAGCCTGGGTAAAGCCCCTACTGTTTCTTGGACTAGGTAATGGTAGGTTCTCACCTAATGTTGAAAAGTGGTGTAATATCATTGCTCAGACTCTGATATGAAATCATTTGAAAAATGTATGTATAACTACATGTGTATGTAAAGTATATGCTGTAGTACCATGTGAAGATGTAATGGTCATTGCTCTTTACATTCTCTAAAAACTGGTTAGTCATTTTAAAAGCATTTTGGAGGGTAACAAAGATTTTTGGCGAAAACAAAAATTTACACAGTGTGTGGTTAAAAAAATCTTCTGACATTTTCTTTTTTATTAATTTTATTTTGCACCTGCAAGGCACCATTGCTTCCACATGATATCCAGTCTTAAAAAAATAAAAAGCACTTTTGTAATAGAATAAAAGCGAGGGCAAACCTGTCTGGGGCCTTCAGAGCAGCCAAGCGAGCTTACGCACAGAGAATCCATGGCCACTTCAGAAACACCGGTGACACGCGGCGCATGTGGCAGGTCATTCAGGCCCTCACCAGCTACAGGACATCTCCACCTGCCTGTGACGGTGACTCCTCCCTCCCAGATGCGCTGAACCGCTTCTATGCAGGTGAGAAGATCTCTACTGAGAGTCGACCCATGTTAAGCTGCTGTTCCAGACAATATTCAAGGTCGTGTGCTCAGAGGATGTGCAAAGAAATCATCTGTCTCCTGCCTCACTGACTATCGTCCCGTCGCAGTCACACCCATCATCATGAAGTGCTTCGAGAGGCTGGTCATGAGGCACATCAAGTCTCAGACCCCTTCCTCACTGGACCCACTGCAGTTTGCGTATTGTCCCAACCGCTCAACGGATGATGCAATCTCCACCACCCTCCACCTGGCCCTTTCTCATCTGGACAGAAAGGATAGTTATGTCAGAATGCTGTTCATCAACTACAGTTCAGCATTCAACACCATCATCCCTCAGCACCTGAGTGAGAAGCTGAGGTTGCTGGGCCTGAACACTTCCCTCAGTAACTGGATCCTGGACTTCCTGCCTGGGAGACCCCAGTAGCAGCACCTCCAAAACCATCACGCTGAGCACAGGGGCCCCTCAGGGCTGTGTGTTCAGCCCACTGCTGTTCACGTTGATGACCCATGACTGTGCAGCCAAGCAAAGCTTGAACCACATGATCAGATTTGCTGATCATACAACCGTGGTAGGTCTGATCAGCGGTGGAGACGAGGCAGCTTACAGAGAGGAGATTGAACAGCTGACAGACTGGTGCAGAACCAACAACCTGTCTCTGAATGTCGACAAGACTAAAGAGATGGTTGTTGACTTCAGGAGACCACGTCGGGACCATGCTCCAGTGAATATCAACACTTCACCTGTGTTCACATAACCAACAACCTCACGTGGACCCTCAACACCAGCTCCATCACGAAGAAAGCCCAGCAGCATTTCTACTTAATCCGTAAACTGAGGAAAGCCCATCTCCCGCCTTCCATTCTGACCATCTTCTACAGAGGAACCATCGAGAGCATCCTGAGCAGCTGCATTACTGCCTGGTACGGGAACTGCAATGTCTCAGACCGCAAGTCCCTACAACGGGTAGTGAGAACAGCTGAGAAGATCATCGGGGTCTCTCTGACCTCTGTACAGAACATTTTCACCACTCGCTGCATCCGCAAAGCAACCAGCATTGTGGATGATACCTCCCACCCATCCCACACTCTCTTCTGCCTCCTGCCATCCGGGAAAAGGTTCTGCAGCATACGGGCCTCCACTACCAGGATGGGAAATAGTTTCTTCCCCTTGGCTATCAGACTTTTAAACCGCTAGTCTCCTCTTTTAATCATTATCTATTTATTTCTTGTTGCACTCTGCACTTTAACGATAACGCTGCTCCACCACACTGTTACACTGCCAATCAACCTGGGCTGCTATAACACTGTGCCCTTCTTACGGATGAATGCACTGTCTGTTGTACTGTCTATTGTTGTCTGCACTTGTTGCCTTGTCTAGTGTTTTATGTTGTGTCTTCTGTTGTCTTGTCTCTTGTTTGTAGCACCAGGGTCCTGGAGGAACTTTATTTTGTTTCACTATGTACTGCGTATATGGCCGAAATGACAACAAAATCCTACTTGAACTTGAACTGAAGGTTTTGGAACACATTTCATACAAATGAAAATTAAATTTGCTGAAAAGAGTTTTATAGATAAGTCATTAAACAGGACTTCTGAACGGTGTTCCCACTGTTATCAAACATGCTGCTAATTCCAGTAATTATCAATGACATAAACATGACCTCCATATGCTCCTGTAACTCTGTACTTATCTCAGTCTTCAGTCTTCTGGTCCTCAAAGAGTTCTCTGAGAGAAGAGGACCGCCCCCTTTTCAGGCTCTGTGTACCTTCCATTTCTGTGCACAATCACAAAGGATGTGTTCCTGGATCAATACAGACTGATAAGACTAATATGACCTAAAAAAAAACACCACTTTCATAGCTTCTTATTCTCTATATCTGCAAAAATGACTACATTTTTATGTGAGTTTATAAAAGCAGATGAACAGAGACCAATTAAACAAATGAGACAGACTTATACATAGTCAGTTGCTTATTGAGGAAAATGGTCCGGTCTTATTGTGGATGAAGAAAGGGTGTGAATGATTAGCAGCCAAAGATGAAATTAGAGTAACATTTTTTCAATCAGTGAAGAACTGAATTAAGTGGGTTCCCTGTTCTATTAAAAAAAAATTATGGCTCTATCAAAGTTTATCATGAACCCACCCTGAGAGGAATGTTATACAGCCACAGAGTCCATGGCATGGTAGCTAGGAGAAAGCCTCTGCCCTTTAAAAGGATCATGCCTGACTACACTTTGCTAAAGATCAATTTAAAGCCCGAAGCCTTTTGGGAATATATTTTGTTGAGAAATTAAATTAATGAATAAATCAATCCAGCATTAGAAACTCAAATTTTAAATTTCATCAAATTTGGTGGTGGTAGAGTCTTGGTTGGGACCTGTTGCCACAATGGCTTGCCATCAGAGATGAAACATTTCCATCAAAATTATACAAACTCTAAAAGAAAATGACAAGCCATCTGTTTGTGACCAGAATCTCAAGAGAAAGTGGGTCATGTAGCAAGAAAACAACCTTTAGCAAACCAGTAGTTCCACAAAAAAAGGTTAAAGAGGAATAAAGTTAATGTTTTCAAATGGGCAAAATCATGGCTGTTTCAGAATAGTTTGGAATGACCTGAAATGAGCAAGGAACCCACCAGTATTGCAGAACTGTAGGAGTTTATTACAGAATTGTTCTGCAGAAAAAAATCCTCCAGACCAGTGTGCAGGATTGATGAACAGCTACTGGAAACTTATGAACTTTATAAATAATAAAAAAACAGAAGATTTTGAATGCTAATGAAAGAAGGCCAAACTCAAAGCACATTTCTTTTTGGTTTAACTTCACAAGTCTGTAGCACCAAGCAGAAAATAAAGGGTAAGAACTTTAACATCTTGTTCATGTTCTGAATATTTTGTTAATGAACTTAAACTCAGTTACTACTAAACATTATCAGGACAAGATTACCTCATTCTGACTACATAGATAGATAGATAGATGTTTGTACTATTCTAATAAATAATTTTAATTAAATAAAAAGCAGAGAACACACACACTTGTAAAAGAAACAGTTAAAGGATTTAAAATAAGATCTTGGTCAAACACAAGATTGAAAATAATGTAACTGAAGTATGATCAGTAGCCAGTAGAAGTCACTTTTAAGACACACTTTTCACTCTGTTTGTCTCTGGGTTGGTTTTGTAAACTGGAACTGGAGGAAGAAGATCTTCAGAATTTCTGAATTTCCTGTAATGGGACACATGTGATACATGTAATGAAAAAAGTGTGAGTGTGAGGCATCATGTGAGACTGATGAGAAGAAGGTCCAAAATGGCTGATTTTATTTTAACGAGTTTAATTGATCAGTAACACTGTAGGGGGACCTAAAACCAACATGAATGTAAAAATGTTACATACACATCACAATTCTTTCTGACCCTCTGGTGAAAACAAAACATTTTAAAGTTTTAAATTAGCATCTTTTAATCAATTCAGTCACATCCATGATATAATAGAAAAGATAATATTTCATTTTATCTGGATGGGGAGAAGGCAGAGGTGTGGACTTTCTACAAACGAGGTCAAACAGAGTCCAGTAGTGGATTCATCTCCAACAGCAGCAAACGTTCTTTACATTTTATTAAATGTATGAATCTTCTTCACCTACAAAAATAGAAGTTCTCCAGTCTGATGTAATGGTGCACATACTTTTCCCAAAGTGTTCTCACAACATGTTCATGTGCAGCTGCTAGACGTCACTTTACTGTCACTGAAGTTGATCTACTCATGTTCTCCAGTTAAAGCTCTCACTTCTTCTCCAGTTACTGTCAGATTTTGAATCATTTCATTTTCATAATCATTCAGTGAGTCAGCAGTTTTAGAAATGGAAATGAAAAAAAAAACACTAACAGCACTTCTTTTGTACTTGTCACAGGGTTACTATGTTTGTTACTGAGGTTGTAATAGTTCCTCAGCAGTAGCTGATCTGAGATGGTTACTAAAAAGATCAAATGTGGAAACAAAGCACTGTTGTAAGTCACTCTGGACGAGAGCATCTGCTAAATGCTGGAAATGCAAATGAAAGGAAAGGAGAGCTGCACGTTTCAGAGACTTTCTTCAAAAATGTTTGTTCTTTTAGGATCTATCTCTCATCTTGACCCAAATTAAATAAATTGTTAATGAAGCTTTTTCATTTTTATCACATTTAGCTTTAAGTAAATGTAATATTACTGTTATTGTGAAACAAAAAAAAAAAGAAACCCAAACCAATCTGGAAGTGTTTATTCACAAAACTGAGGTTATACACACAGATTTATACACGGACAATGTTAAGTAAGATTTAAAAAATATATAGACAGCCATCTTCCCGTTCAGATACGTTAACATATACTATCAAGATTACACTAAATATTTGAGAAGGACTAAAAAGTTTTAAATGTATTTATCTTCAAACTTCTTTAGCCAGATTACAGTTTCTGTTTAAAAACACGAGTTTGTTGTTTAACTACTGACACTCGGCTAACTTTCAGAATGTGTGTTATTTTAATTATTAGGGTTTTTCTTTGAAATTGTGATGTTCATTATATTCTCACAGGCTCTTTTTCCAGCATCACAGGTTTCCTTTGCTGCCTTTTCAATTGCTTCAGTCACAGTTTCTATTCCCTCTACAGCTTTATAACCTGTGATTCCTCCTGCAATTCCTCCTGCTACTCCTCCTACTACTACTCCTGTAACTCCTCCTGCAACTCCCCCGACTAGGGCTGCTGGCCCGACCACACCAAGGGAAATGGCTGGTGTCACTGCTACACCATCTGACGCAGCTAATGACAGAACTTCTTTTATGATGACTAACACACTGGTCACTGCACCTGCAGCCCCAAGAAAAGCTCCTACTAATACTCCTGTTGCCACACCTGCTAATCTCACTGACAGTTTAGTGTGCACAATCTGTTTTGCATGTTCTCTTGATCTTGCAACTCTTCATTTTTCTAATTTTCTGTCTCTGCTGCTATTGTTTTCCACCATCTGCAGCATTTCTCATTACTGTAATGTTGTCTCTCCATTCTTTCAACATCTCCTATGGTGTTCAGCAGCTTCACTGAACTCTGTTGCTCCTGTAGCCTCCTGCTGCTGCTTCCAGGTTTTTATTATCAAGGACATGAACACGTCCTCCACAGAATTTGTCCACAAGCTCCTGTAACTCTTGCTCTGCTTCCACAAAGTCTTCAATTGTCTGGTCTTCTGTGAAAGATCATCTCCATGGGTGAAGAGTACAATAGTGTGTTTTAGAGCGCGTCTTCTCCAAAATGAAGATGTCATTTCCTTTACAATCTCTCTGCTCCCTGCTCTGTGTACTCCTTCCAATCCTGAGCGTGAGCACAAATGCATGAGACCTGAGCACACTCCAGATACACTTTGAAATTTGATTTTTGGTTTCTTCTGAATATGAGGATTGGTGTCAAAATCCAGGTGTGGGGTCAATCACAGTAATTTCTTCCACTGATGGACTTTGTCTTAGATTTACATTCGCGAGTTACTGATTTGGGTGACATTTTAGTATAGAAAACTCTTCATCTGTGATTGTATTTCCACAGCTGCTTTTACTATCGCTGTCTTCTCCCAAGAAGCACAATCAGTGATTCCATAGTTCTTGTGAAAGAGACCAGATACAGTGAAGTGATATTGACATTAATGGGTTTGGGTTTTACTCATAAATGTGTGTGTGAGAGCATTATATATGTATGTTGGTGTAGCCCTAGTCAGACAAAAAGTAAAATACAGTGCTTATTATGTGCCAGCATTGACACACAAATGGTCGACTTTTAGGGGTATAAAGGCAAAGCTTCTCAGAGGCTTGTATTTGGGCTATGTTTGCCTGTATATCATTGAAGGTGATCTCAATTCTGACAAATAACTAAAAGCTAATTTGTTACATAGTCTAACAGTCTTTTTCTTTATAAAGTTGAAATATGACTCAAATGTCTTTGAAGCCAACTGGCAACCACAGCGTTGAAAGCTTGTATTGCTAAAACTGAACAGTGAGACTGGTATGTATTATAGGAGTTATAGAACAACAATGCAGTAAAGTGCAGAACATTTATTAATAATAGAATATAAATGTAAGATTTCTATTATCCTGTGGCGTCTAATTTTTGTGTGATTATCTACAACACATTGACTGAAATATAATATTCCAGCATCATTTTCAGAAATTTTAAATTATATAATCTTAAAACCCAGACACTAGGGATGCACAAGCCAGTGTATTCTTCATTTTTTAAAGAGGGAAGAGCACCAGCTTGCCTAGTGGTTAGGGAGTTGGCCCCGGCTCGGAAGAGTGTGGGTTTGATTCCCTCCCCAGGTTGCCCTGAGGTGCCCTTCAGCAAGGTACCATCCCTGAAATTGCTCCTCAGGGCGCTGAAGGTACGGTGTTTGTGTGCATGGGTTAAATGTTTGTGTGCATGGGTTAAACTTAATTTTTAATTCTGAAAACTTTAAAAATTTTGCCAGAGATCTAGTAACCAGTCATAGACCAAAGGTTGCATCTCAAGGGTAAAGAAAGTGAAGACTTAACTCAAGAACACAGTGCTGAAAATGGAGTGTTGGGCAAATCCTTTATTCTGTGCTTTTTGGCTGATTTCGCTTGAAGAAGAGTCTCTGCAAATCTCAGAACACTAACATGGCCATCTGCTGCTGCTCAGAAACAGCTGTCCAACAAAATATACCATGTGTATCATATCATCAATCTTTCATGGCATTAAAACAGTGACAATTATTAACACTTTGACTTAAAAAAAATATTTGACACTTCAATATTTTGGGGCAACTTTATGCATATAGTCCCATAATCCATCTATCCATCCATTTTCTGCCGCTTGTCCCAAACGGGGTCGCGAGGGAGTGCTTGAGTCCAACCCAGCGCACACAGGGCGAAGGACAGGGGACGCACCCTGAACAGGTTGCCAGCCCATCGCAGGGAGGAGTGTGATGGGGACAGCACTGTTCATACCACAGGGTTCAAACCTCAACTGGCCGATCACGTACAGTTCTAACCACTAAAATAAGCGAAAAAGTGAAAGTGACAACCCTTGTCATTGCAAGGTCACAGCACTACACACCATGAACCACAACAAAATTGGACCTCTGCTTTTAACCCATGCACACAAACACCATGCAGCAGTGGGCAGTTATTGAAAGCAGCCGGGAGCAGTGACAGGGACAGTACTTTGCTCAGGGGTACCTCAGGGCAACCTACTTGTGAGGGAATTGAACCCACAATCTTCCAATGCAGGGCCAACTCCCGAACCACTAGGCCACCACTGCCCGAGTCATATGATAATAATCAAAATTACTTAATTTGCTCTCCGCACCTTTTTAACACTAACAATGCTGCTTCATTAGATAGCTGCTCTATTCCACCCACATTCATGCACATATTGCCTGTCTCTTGTTGGATGAATGTCTCTGTCCTTGCATTGTTTTAAAAAAAAATTGTTGGTCTGTCTTTGCTTCTCGTGTGTGTTTTATGTAATGTTAGATATCGTCTTATTTAGAGCACCAGGGTCCTGGAAGAACGTTGCTTTGTTCCTGTGTATAGGGTTGAAATGGCAATAAAACCAAAAACTCTTTGTGTTTATTTTAATTATTCTATAATAAATTGTAACCTTTTGTATGACTGTCAGTTCTTTATTCCCACAAATATTGGATTTATACACTTTGTCTCATGCAGGAAGTGATACTCATGACTCATAAATCACAGGTAAAAGATTAAAGCAGGAAAACCATAATTACATTTTTCTAGGACGGGACACAGTGTAGAGAATGCGCTTAAAATCAGAACTAAAGTTCCAGCATGAAGAAGTAAAAAGAAAAGAAAGTTCAGGTACCTTTAATGTTAAAAGATGCTTTTGGAGAGTTGCAGGATCTTCAGTCTGAAATGAAAGATCACACCAAGACAGCGCTGAAGTTACTGCTTGCAGTTCTTCCTCTTTTCCACTTTGTGCACACCCTGCAATTAGTGTTTGTTAAAATGTTGTGAAACTGCACCTGAAAAAGAAATGTGTTTCCAGTGCAGCTCTACTTTGATTAAGACTCTGAACTAAACGACAAGCTTCTCTGACAGAGTAATCTATTAACTGTAGTTTATACCAGGTCTGCTGGGTCTCATTTATACTTGGTCTATTTTTGGAGGATTGATTTTTTATCTGGAACAAATCCAGCACCATCAGTCAATTCAAACTGTTTAAACCCTGTAACATGATTTTTTTTTTACAAAGGAAATTGGAGACCACTGATTTCCTGTTTGCTGAAGTGATTCTTACAGTTGAGTCCCTTTGGGGGTTCTGCTCCTGATATGAAAAAATCCAAAACCAAACCATACAGTGCTGTAAAAAAGCTTACCATTTTCTGATTTCTTCCATATCTGGCTTTTTCTATTTTTCTCCAAAAATGTAGACTAATAAAACAGGAATCCTGAGAAAACACAACACAAACTTTAAATGATCTTGAGATTTACTGAACAACACACACACATACACACACACACACCATGTTAAGTAGCGGTGGCCTATGGTTAGGGCGGTCAGCCACATGATCAGAGGATCGGGGTTCAAACCCCTTTCCCAGTAGGTTGGCCTGAGGTACCCTTGAGCAAGGTGCCGTCCCCATCACTGCTCCCTGGGCGCTAATAGCTGCTCACTGCTGCACATGTGTATGGGTGAAATGCAGAGAGTGAATTTCCCATTCATGGGATTATAAATAAAGGATTATTATTATTATTATTTTCCTTAGGTGTAGTGTTGTCGTCTCATCAGTATTCTTGTATCTTGTGAAAGTTTTGAGCCACCCTTCATTTCTTCATGTTTTGCTTCTAAAGAACCAGAAATGTTTGCATTTTTAATGTGTTCTTAATGAATAGTTATCCTGATGTTCAAACATTTCTTAAAACTTTATTGATTCTGGAGAATTTGCTTAAATATGGATCATGTTGACGGAGAAGAGAGCAGAATGCAGGTGATGTTCATAGAAGAGCTTTTAGGAATGTCCTTCAGACGCCCATGGAGAACTTACCCTGAAGACTTTGGCAAAAAAATCACAAGAGAGTTTAGACTGTGCTGCTGTGAACTGCAGTGCCAACATTTTATGAAGCTGGTTAGAATTATAAACTGTCTTTAGATATTATACTATATCATGTCTGTTTGTGATTTTGCAATAAATTGCTATAAATAATAAATGAGGGGCGACTTTCTGCAGCAGATATTTTGCACAGTACTGTATGTACACTTTCAATACTGATTTATTGAGTCTGTTCATTTCTTCTACATTGTTAATTTACCATAAACAAACGATTTTGATTCATCATCCCTCCACCATTCAGTGTAAATAACAAGTAATCAACTTTTTTCTACTGCAGCTGACCCTACAGCAGACTAACAAGCAAAATTCAGCTGTTAAAATACAAAAATACACCATTCATCAAAAGTCAGTCATACAAACACACAAAATAACTCAGTGTATTCACAACTCATTGTATTTCTTTTAAGGAAAGACATTATGAAAGACATTCTTAGTCCCTCCATAACCCATACAATGAGCATTACTTTTTAAAAAATCCTTTACAAAATAATGTATTAAATTAATCATTGCTTTAAACAAGTATTTAATAAATTTCAAAAGCAAAATATAAAAATCGTCCTCCTGGATATGTAGAATATTTTGTACACATGCACCCAAACATAGTAAAGGATCTAAGCCAAGCTTTTAAGGTGTTTGCTACTTCATAAGGTTCTTTTTATTTGTTAAGTTGTTATTATTGATGAATTATTCAACTCCTTTATTATCTCACTCAAGTGTCCTGAGTAGGGTGGTGCTGGAGTCCATCATAGACTGAAACACAGAGAAACACCCTGGATTGGCCACAAGTGCATTTCAGTAGCTGTTCAACTGATCACCATGACTGTCCAAGTTAAGCAACACACCACCTTTATTACCACATACAGTACTGTGCAAAAGGTTTTAGGCAGGAAAATGTTGTAAACAAAGAATTCTTTCAGAAATATAAATAATGATTGTTTATTTTACCAATGCAACATAAATACAAAATGCAAAGTGATTTAACAAAAGAAAAGTCAAATCAATATTATGCTACTAATTTTTGCCAAACCAGCATCACCTTCTGCACCCAGTATATGCTTCCAGTATTTATTATCAAGGACATGAACATTTCCTCCACACTTGTCCACAAGCTCCGCAGCTTTTCACCTGGTAGAAACCTTCAATGCATTTGGTCGCCTTCAAGTTGATCTCAGTTTGTAAAAGTATGGTGGTACAATTTAGGACATCCTCCCAAACTGTTCCTGTGAACGTATTCTACAATTGCTGCTTCGTGCTGTGGAACTCAAGAACTTGAGAATGATGATGAAGGCGGGGTCCAAGGGGACAATGTGACATGCATTTCGACATCTCGTGCTGAAACTCTACTTTATTTAGGCTGGTGTCAAACAATCCAGGTGTTTCAAAAATTCTTATCATTTTCCCACGTAGAGTCGTGCTGGACACTGGGTATTGGGTCTGCAAGTGAAGGATGAACTCACTGTGAGTGAATTCCTCTCCCCAGGATTGTTTTATAGAACTGTCTCCTTCCATCACCTTTTCTTCCCAGAAAATGTTTAATACAGTTGGTCCTAAAAAGAGAATTCACATAATTATAAAATACACTTTTAGTAATTTGAAACAAACTGATGAAATCAAATATATATAAGTGAAATAGAGAATTTACAGAACATTTTTATTTACTTTTTTCTACAGATTAGTAATCCCAGTGTTTGTAGATTTAAGGCACCACAATTAAGAAAGTGAAAGTCCACAGTGTGTAAAATTTACAGAGCAACATCACCGAGAGCACTAACAGCAAAGCAGCATCATCTAATGTCTCCAAACCTCCCAGTGTCACATATTCCAATATTTAGCACTCACTCCATTTCTCCTGAAAACACACTCGGTTTTCTTGCTGCGAAGAGAGAGCAGTCCTCACTACAGCTTGAAGCAGGAAATGTAGGTAAGAGCTCCCTCCTATCCTACTCCTGACTGAGTGTGTGTGTGTGTGTGTGTGTGTGTGTGATATAAACTCACAATAACATCCCCATTAGATCCTGTTGATTGTGTGATATTATATCTAAGCTCAGATGCTAAGTGACACAGTCAAGGCTGTAAAATCTGGGCTACAATAAAAATGCTGAAATGATTGAGATGATGTTTTGTTTTTGCTTGTCTGATTTGACCTCCCGAATTACCTTTTTTAAGGTTTTGCTCTGAACTGTGTTTAAAGTCTTAATGATATTCAGTGAAGCCACGACAAGCTGCACATTCAGTTCCAATATTTTAAACTTGTTTAATAGCTTTTTTCGATATTATGGAATATTTACTTTGTTTCCAGTTGAAAAAGAAACAAGCAGGAAAGTATAAGCTGTAGAACAGTGAGATGTACGCTATTGCTCTATACATTCTCTAAAAACTGTTAGTCATTTAAAAGGGTTTTGGATGGTAACAAGGTAAAGGGTGCTATTTATTGTGTGTGTGCTTACTTTTGTGTTTATTTATGTTATCTTTACACACGTTATTTTCAGTATGTTTAGTTTATGAGTTCTGTGCATGTTATCAGTTATTAAAGTTCAGCAAAAGCTCTGCCTATGCTGATGTGTCCAGCCCGTGGACACTACATTATTACAGTATCCAGTCTTAAAAAAACACAAACTTTTATAATATAGTGATTTAAGGATATAATGACTAAATACAAATACTATTTCTCTAAAATGCTGCATTTTCTCTTCATTTTATGATCACTATACACCGAGGAGGAAATTATATTTGAAATGATTGCCCAAACAAATAAGCATATATGTTTATTGATATTTTACAATTCTATCGTTCACTTAAAAGACTGGAGAAGATTTTTACTGTGAAAGATTTAGCATAAAAATATGATGAATTTGATTAAACTGTGCAATATGAAAAAGAAATTTGTCCTATGAACACTGGAAAATACTCTCCCCATTCAGATGATGTAGCTGGTACAGTGCAGTGAGTAATCACTATCAGATTAAATATAACATGAATGATATGAAATGAGACAAAATCAGTGTATAGATAAGTGATCAGAACATTTCTTTGTAAATGAAATGAAAACAAGAGTTTTAAAGATGTTTTTATTAAACAGGAATGAAGGGTGTTTCCACTGTTATAAACATTCACAAAGACACCTCTAAACTAGAAAATTCTACAAAACATCTTCTGTTTAGGCATGATTGGTCTTACAGATTTTTAAGATGTTAGTGATGAAAGATTTGAATGGAAACTGTAAGATAATTTCTGCTACATCTGCTGCAGTATCTAAGGTTGCTTTAATGGCAGCGGCTCAATGGTTAGGAGTTGCCCCAGCAATGGAAGATTGTGGGTTCGTATTCCCTCACCAGTAGGTTGCCTTGAGGTACCCACTGCTGCACGGTGACACTTTACTGTGTTCAGCATGTGAGCAACCTAGTTTAACAGAGAGAGCAGAGAGAACAGAGAAAGCAGAGAACAGAGAGAACAGAGAGAGTCCGGGTGGGAGTTTTGGAGCTCGCTGATAGCTCCATAAAGTTCAGCCAGCGCTGTAAGCATTAGCGCTGTTAGCTGCCATTGGGTGGAGTGTAGATTGGCTGTAATAAAAACTGTGGAGAACTGGGTGTGAAAGAACAGATAGTCACAAGTGCTCTTGAACACTTAGATGGAACCAGTAAAGAACAGATACACGCTGTCCTCAAAGCTACTTTTCCCAGTTTAGAGAAGACCAGTGTTCCTGTTTTTATTGACTTAGTGAGTGTTGGAGCAGGATCTGAATATGTTGTATGCACAGCAAAAGAAAAAGTGAACATCCCAAAACACACCGCTGTTCAGATTGAATGTAAGGTAAAGACACAGTCCCCAAAAAGAGATGTCACACTTCTTTGAACCAGATGTCAACTTCAGTGGGACTGGAAGGACTTAATTTGTGAGACACTAGTGACTCTCTAAGAAGTGGTCTCCCACCTTATATTGTAGATGTCCAAAACCTCAATGATCATGACATCATCGCCATTAAGGAAAGACGGTAGTGGCACATCAAACCAAGTTCAAGACATATACCCACTGAGTGCTGTTGGAAAACACCTTTACCTCTCCTCCAGTATCAGTGAATGAGATCGAAGTAAGCAGTGAAAGTCTTGATGATGGTGTGTGGGACCCACCTGTTGACTTAAGCTATCTCAGTCAGTGAGAGAAGGTTAAGGCAGAAATGTTGAGGGAAAAGCATGCTTTGTTCTCAAAGTCAAACGACGTTATTGGAAACATCTCCAATCCTGAAACTGAGCATATCTCTGAATGACATGGAGCCAGTAGCACGCACTTACCTCTCGGTGGCAAAGCCACTATATAAAGAGACAAAAGACTACCACAACCTCATTGCTCAGGGGTGGATACAGAAGTCTAATTCACCTTATTCCTCACCAGTTGTGTGTAAGAAAGAAAGATGGCTCACGCCTGTGTATAGACTCATAGAGAACTGAATCGAAAGACCCATAATGACAAGGGTAGCCACTTTCACAAACACTTTAAAGATTAAATCTTCTATTTCTGTGTGTCCTCATTGCACACATATTTATGTAGAGTCTCCTTTAAAGCAGAACTAGAGAGCCAAAGCAAGGAAGTGCACAGATTAGAAAGTACAGGCATACAATTAATACTTGGTCTTGTCACAGTGGGCGGCACTCCTCTCTGACTGGACACACCCATCTCATTACGGACGACAGATTAGTCCCATTGCTGAAGTATTTAAAGGTCCCATTGAGTCAGAGCACAGCTTCATTCATTCTTGGTGTAATTCACACACGTGCGGGTGCTTTTATGTTCTTTATGTTAAATAAAGTTAAGTCACAGATCACTGGCTGTGAGTTTACATCCGGACCACATCGTTACCCAGCGTTACAGGTCAGTAGCTGTAAATTCTCATGGTACTTTCATTAATCCGAAGCACGGCAAATATTTACTTTTAATTCAGATTATTTTTCAAAATGTTTGTGCTTTTAAATTCTTGAACACTTTTAAATAAAATTCATCATCCAAAATTTTAACCAATGATCCTATCAACATGGACCAAGCCATGCCTCCTGCTGAAGAAAAGTAGGAAGACTTAACCTACAAAACACAGTGCAGGTACAGAAATACAAAGGAGTGTTAGGATTCAGCAATCAGACACATACTTTTTAAACCTAAAGTAACTTTATTCTGTGCTTTAATTTTGCAGCAACTTACTATCAGTCAGTCAGTCATTTTATGCCGCTTGTCCCAAACGGAGTCGCGGGGGAGTGCTGGAGTCCATCCCAGCTCACACAAGGCGAAGGACGGGGGACGCACTTGACAGGCTCACCAGCCCATCAGCAGGGAGTGAGCTGACGGGACAGCACCTTGCTCAAGGGTGCCTCAGGAACCTATTGGGGAGGGGTTCAACCTCACCTCTGCCAGCGCCCAATTCACTAGGCAACCGCTGCCCCACAACTTACTATAAAGTATAATTCCATAATATAACTGTTAACTTGTTCTCTTTACTAGTATAAACAGAGGCTTGTTGTTCTCGCACGGTTATATTAGGTCTACATGTAAATCCAATAAAAGCACATCTGAATATAATGAGGTAGTAAACTATTAGAAAGTCTGAGTGCAGCAGGTTAATAAACGATGAATCTTAAACATCTATTTAAATTCTTGCCTTTTTTGTGTTTATTTTAGTCATTCTCTAATAAATCTAAACCTTTTCCAAACCTACAGGTTCTTTATTGCAACACATATTGGATTTATACACTTTGTCCCAAACAGGAAGTGATACTTATGACTCATAAATCACAGATAAAAGATAAAAGCAGGAAAATGATAATGCATTTTTCTAGAAGGGACACAGTAGAGAATGCACTTAAAAATCAGAGCTAAAGCTCCAGCATGAAGAAGTGAAAAGAATAGAAAGCACAGGTACATTTAATGTTGGTAGATGCTTTTGGAGTCTTGCAGGATCTTCAATCTCAAATGAAAGCTCACACCAACATAATGCTGAAGTTACTGTTTGCAGTTCTTCCTCTCTTCCTCTTTGTGCACAGCTGCTGGGTGTTTGTTAAAAGACAAGAAGCAGCACTTTTGACAAGCACCGGACCCCAGAAAAGGCAATGAGTTTGCAGTGCAGCTCTTATTTGATTAAGACTCTGAGCTTGTCTGAGTCTGTGATCTATTAACTGCAGTTTATACCAGTTCTGGCTGCTGTACAATGTGGGCAATAATTATTAGGTAAGTGTATTTAGAGGATTAAATTTAATCTGAAACAAATCCAGTGCCATCAGTCAATCCAAAATGTTATAACCCTGAAACCTGAATGTTTTACAAAGGAAATGTGAACATTCTCAGGTGAACATATGTTAATTATGGGGTACCAATTAGAAAACTTATTACACAACGAAATGAAAAAACAAACTAAACATTTTCCCATTTCACTTGTTTGTTTTCTCTGTACCCAGTATTCCACCTGTGCCTTGCTGAAGTACAAAAGAAGAAGGAATGGAGAAAAATGATACACAGTTTTTGAAGGAACTTGGCCGGTAGGTCGTTCCAAACATCTTGGAGAACTGAGCACAGATCTTCTGTGGATGTAGCTTCCTCACATCCTTCTGTCTCTTCATGTGATCCCAGACACACTGGATGATGTTGAGATCAGCGCTCTGTGGGGGTCAGAAGAACTGATGCTGGTTTGAAGGCAAAAGGTAGTAACACCAAATATAGATTTTTCTTTTGCTCGCTCACTTTGCATTTTGTAAATTGATAAAAAATAAACAATCATTTCATAAACAGTCCCAGTCACTGCTCCCCGAGTCCTTTCAATAGCTGCCCACTGCTGCACTGTGTTTGTGTGCATGGGTTAAATGCAGAGGTCCAATTTTGTTGTGGTTCACTGTGTGCTGTGCTGCGACCTTACAATGACAAGGGTTGTCACTTTCACTTTTTTCACTTTCACAAACACGTTCACACACACAAAGAGAGACCCACACATTTTTCCTTTATGTGTGGTGTTGCCTGTATTCTGTTTTCTCCTTGTATATTAATGAAACCTTTGAGCCACCCTTCATTTCTTCATGTTTTGCTTGTAAAGAACCAGAAATTCTGTAAAAAAAAAAAAAGAAAATAAAAAACAGTGCTTGTAGATTTAAGGCCCCACAACACAGAAAGTGAAAGTCCACAGTGTGTAAAATCTACAGAGCAACATCTCAGAGCACTAACAGCAAAGCAGCATCATCTAATGTCTCCTAAATTCCAGTATATTTATTATAAATAACATAAACATGACCTCCACATGTTCCTGTTACTCTGTAAGTATCTCAGTCTTCAGTCTTCTGATCCTCAAATAGTTCTCTGAGTGAAGAGGACCGCATCCTTTTCAGGCTCTGTGTACCTTTATGAGCATTTCTGTGTACCTTCCATTTCTTTGTGATCCGTCACAAAGGATCTGTTCCTGGATCAATACATACTGATAATAAGAGCCCTAAAATCTAAAAAAAAAAACAACTCCACTTTCATAGCTTCTTATTCTCTATTTCTACAAATATGACTACATTTTTATTTGAGTTTATAAAAGCAGATGAATGAGACCAATTAAACAAATGAGACAGACTTATTATACATAGTCAGTTACTTATTGAGGAAAATGGTCCGGTCTTATTGTGGATGGAGAAAGGGTGTGAATGATTAGCAGCTAAAGATGAAATAAGAGTAACATTTTTTCAATCAGTGAAGAACTGAATTAAGTGGTTTCCCTGTTCTATTAAAAATATATTCTATCAAAGTTTATCATGAACCCACCATGAGGGAAAGTTATACACCCACAGCATCCATGGCATGGTAGCAAGGAGAAAGCCTCTACCCTCTAAAAGGGTCATGCATGATTACACTTTGCTAAAGATCACTTTAGAGCCTGAAGCCTTTTGGGAATATATATTGTTGAGAAATTAAATGAATGAAGATATCAATACAAATTCATTAGAAACTCAGATTTCATGTCTGTAACACACAGGTGTAGAGTCTTGGTTGACTCTGTTGCCACCATGGTTGCCATCAGAGATGAAAGATTTCCATCAAAATTATAAACTCTAAAAAAAAAAAAAGTCATACAACCTGTTTTAGACCAGAATCTCAAGAGAAAATGGGTCATGCCGCAAGAAATCAACCTTAGGCAAACCAGTAGTTCCACAAAAAAGGTTAATGTTTTCAAATGGTCAAAATCATGCCTGTAACAGAATACTTGGGAACGAATCTGAAATGAGCAAGTCAAGGTGAAAGGAAACCCACAATATTGGGTAGTATCGTAGCAGTATATTACAGAATTATTGAATAAATCCTCAGAATTAATGTGCATGATTGATGAACAGCTACTGGAAACATATGAACTTTATAAATAATAATAAACTGGAACTGGAGGAAGAAGATCTTCAGAATTTCTGAATTTCCTGTAATGGGACACATGATATATAAAGAATAAAGTGTGAGTGTGAGGCATCATGTGAGACTGATGAGACGAAGATCCAAAATGGCTGATTTTATTTTAACAAGAGAAAAATTGATCAGTAACACTGTAGGGGATCTAAACCAACATGACTATAAAAATATACATACATATCCTAATTCTTTCTGACCTTCTGCTAAAACAAAACATTTTATAGTTTTAAAATGTCTTTAATAAATTCAGTCACATTCATGATATAACAGAAAAGATAATATTTCATTTTGTCTGGCTGGGCAGAAGGAAAAGGAAATGAAGTTTTTAATTTTTATCACATTTTATCACATAGTTTTAAGTAGATGTAAAAAAAAAAAAAAAACATCTGGAAATGTTTATTCACAAACTGAGGTTATACACAGATTTCATACACTGACAATGTAAAGTAAGATTACAAAATATATGGAAAACCATCTTCTCCTGCTCAGACACGTTAACATATACCATCGTTTAGACTAGATATTTGAGAAAGACTAAATAGCTTAAAATTTATTTATCTTCTAAACTTCTTAGCTAGATATCTTGAATTTTTTCTTTCTTGAAAGCTATGAAAGGATTATATTCTCACATGTTTTTTTCCAGCATCACAGGCTCCTTTGCTGCCTTTTTATTGCTTCTGTCACAGTTTCTATTCCTCTACAGTTTATAACTCAGATTCCTCCTGCAATTTCTCCCACCCCAACCAAGTGGTTGCTGCCCCGACCACACCAAGGGAAACGGCTGGTTGTCACTGCTACACCACCTAGCGCAGCTAGTGGTAGAACTTCTTTTATGATGACTAACACACTGGTCACTGCACCTGCAGCCCCAAGAAAAGCTCCTACTAATACTCCTGTTACCACGCCTGCTAATCTCACTGACAGTTTAGTGTGCACAATCTGTTTTGCATGTTCTCTCGCATCTTGCAACTCTTCATTTCCTCTTACCCCTCTCTGTCTCTGCTTCTATTGCTCTCTCCACCATCTGCATCTCATTACTGTAATATTGTCCTCCATTCTCCCTCACCATCTCCTCTATGGTGTTCAGCAGCTTACCCGGAACTCGGTTGCTCCTAGCCCTCCTGCTGCTGATTCCAGTATTTATTATCAAGGACATGAACACGACCTCCACACTTGTCCACAAGCTCCTGAAATTTCCAGGCTCTGCTTCACAGTCTTCACCTCACTATCTTCAGAGTTCATCACCGTGGGTGAAGAGAACAACAGTGTGTTTTAGAGCTTTTTCTCCAAATGAAGCTATCATTTTCTTTACAATCTCCTTCTCCTGCTCTGTGTACCTTCCAACTCTGAGCACGAGCACAAAGGCAGCATGAGACCTTTGAGCACACTCTCGTGATACACTTTTACAATTTCACTATTTAATTCTTCTTGAGGGGATGTCTGTATTAAAAATCCAGGTGCATCAATCACAGTAACTTCTTCCACTGATGGACTTTTTGTCTTAGACCTTCTGTGAGTTACTGAGTTGGGTGAATTATCTGTGAAGAAAAACTTTTCATCTAGGATTGTATTTCCACAGCTGCTTGTACCATCGCCTGTCTTCCCAAGAAGCACAATCCTCAGTGGATCCATAGCTCCTAGAAAGATACAGTGAAGGGATTTATGTGGACATTTCAGGTTTGGGTTTTAATCGCTCACATATATAGAGAGTTATATATATATATATATATATATATATATATATAGTATATATATATATATATATATATATATATATATATTATATATATATATATGTGAGCGATTGTATATATATATGTATATATATGTGTGTGTATATAAATATATATGCCACAAGTCAAAAGTCAGCAGTCAGACAAAAAAAGTAAAATATAGTGCTTATTACAGTGCCTTTCAAATGTATTCACCCCCTTGGCTTTGTACCTATTTTTTTTACATTTCCAACCTGTAATTTAAATGTTTCTTAATCTTATTTTATGGGATGGATCTGCACAAAATAGTCTAAGTTGGTTAAGTGAAACGAGAAAAAATATATAAAAAAATAATAAATAAATTATAAAAAACTAAAAACTGGCATATGTATTCAATGTGTATTGCCATGAAGCCCCTAAAAGGTGCTGGTGCAACCAAGAACCTTAAAAAGTCACATTATTAGTGAAGTCCACTTTTTTGCAATGTAAGTGTCACATGATCTGTCAATATTAATACACCTTTTTCAGAGGCTGCAACGCCACTAAGCAAGAGGCATCACACCACGAAGACCAAGGAGCTCTCCAGACAAGTCAGAGACAAAGTTGTTGAGAAGTAGGGTTTGGTTCTAAAAACAATATCCAAACCTTTGATGATCAAAAGTCAAGTCAAGTCAAGTCAAGTAGGATTTTATTGTCATTTCAGCCATATACACAGTACACAGTGAAACGAAATAATGTTCCTCCAGGACCCTGGTGCTACACACAAGACAAGACACAAGACAACATAAGACACAATACACAAAACAGTACACAAAACAGGGCAACAAGTGCAGACAGGACAGACAACAACAGACGGCACGGCAGACAGTACATTCATCCGTGGTGTTCGGAACAAAGCAGCCCAGGTAGATTATATTGTAGCAGTGTGGTGGAGCAGTGTTATTGATAAAGTTCAGAGTGCAACATGAGATAAATAAATAAATACAAGATGGAAAAGGAGGACTGGGTAGATATTTGCGGTTTAAGAGTTCAAGAGTCTGATGGCCAGGGGGAAGAAACTATTTCCCATCCTGGAAGTGGAGGCCCGTATGCTGCGGAACCTTTTCCCAGATGGTAGGAGGGAGAAGAGAGTGTGGGATGGGTGGGAGGGATCATCCACAATGCTGGTTGCTTTGCGGATGTAGCGAATGGTGAAAATGTCCTGTACAGAGGGCAGAGAGACCCCGATGATCTTCTCAGCTGTTCTCACTACCCGTTGTAGGGACTTGCGGTCTAAGACGTTGCAATTCCCATACCAGGCAGTAATGCAGCCGCTCAGGATGCTCTCAATGGTTCCTCTGTAAAAGATGGTGAGGATGGAAGGTGGGAGATGGGCTTTCCTCAGTCTGCGCAGGAAGTAGAGGCGCTGCTGGGCTGACAGGGGTCTCCCAGTCAGGAAGTCCAGGATCCAGTTACAGAGGGAGGTGTTCAGGCCCAGCAGCCTCAGCTTCTCACTCAGGTGCTGAGGGATGATGGTGTTGAATGCTGAACTGTAATCGATGACAGCATTCTGACATAACTGTCCTTTCTGTCCAGATGAGAAAGGGCCAGGTGGAGGGTGGTGGATATTGCATCATCCGTTGAGCGGTTGGGACGATACGCAAACTGCAGGGGGTCCAGTGAGGAGGCGTCTGAGACTTGATGTCCCTCATGACCAGCCTCTGGAAGCACTTCCTGATGATGGGTGTGAGTGCGACGGGACGATAGTCATTGAGGCAGGAGATAGATGGTTTCTTTGGCACTGGGATGATGCTGGTGGTCTTGAAGCACCTTGGAACAACAGTGGTGCTCAGAGAGGTGTTGAAGATGTCAGTGAGAACATCTGCCAGCTGTTCTGCACATCCTCTGAGCACACGACCTTGAATATTGTCTGGACCGGCAGCTTTCCGTGGGTTGACTCTGAGAAGAGATCTCCTCACCTCGGCTGTGGTCAGACGGAGAATCTGGTCGTTCGGAGGAGGGGTGGTCTTCCTCATTATCTTGTTGTTCACTGCATCAAACCATGCGTAGAAGTGGTTCAGCGCATCTGGGAGGGAAGGGTCACCGTCACAGGCAGGTGGAGATGTCCTGTAGTTGGTGAGGGCCTGGATGCCCTGCCACATGTGCCGCGTGTCACCAGTGTTCTTGAAGTGGCCATGGATTCTCTCTGCGTGAGCTCGCTTCGCCGCTCTGATGGCCCGAGACAGGTTTGCCCTCGCTTTTCTTAGGGCAGCCTCATCCCCTGACTTGAAGGCCTTGTCTCGAGTTCTCAGGAGTCTGCGCAGCTCCGCAGTCATCCATGGCTTCTGGTTGGGTCGTGATATGATTAACTTGGAGACAGTAACATCCTCAGTGCACTTGCTGATGTAGCCAGTCACTGAAGCTTTGTACTCCTCCAGGTTGATGGAGTCACCGTAGGTTGCAGCTTCCCTAAACATGTCCCAGTCGTGCGTTCAAAGCAATCCTGAAGAGCAGAGATGGCTCCTGTGGGCCAGGTCTTTACTTGCTTCAGGGTGGGTCTCATGCGCCTGACGATGGGTCTGTACGCTGGGATCAGCAGCACAGAGATGTGGTCTGAGTGTCCGAGGTGGGGGCAGGGCTCCGCTCTGTATGCACCGGCCATGTTTGTGTAAACACAGCCCAGCGTGTCTTCCCCCCTCGTTGCAAAGTTCACATGTTGATGGAATTTAGGGAGAACTGACTTGAGATTTGCATGGTTGAAATCTCCAGCAACAATAAACAGTCTGTCTGGGTGGAAGTTTTGGAGCCCGCTGATAACTCCATAAAGTTCAGCCAGCGCGCTGTTAGCATTAGCACTGTTAGCACTAGCGCTGGGTGGAATGTAGACCGCCGTAATAAACAGGAAACAATAAGTAATAAATCCCGGTAATAAATCCCCTGGAGCACCAAATCCTTCTTCAAATGGAAAGAACATGGTACCACAACAAACCTGCCAAGAGCGGGCCACCCACCAAAACTCACAGACCGGGCAAGGAGGGCATTAATCAGAGAGGCCGTTTATCACTGGGATTTTTGCCCATTCCTCAATGCAAAACTGCTCTGGCTCCTTCATATTGGATGGTTTTCACTTGTGAACAGCAATCTTCAAGTCTGCTCACAGATTCTCAATTGGATTGAGGTTTGGACTTTGACGAGGCCGTTCCAACACATTTAAATGCTTCCGTTTAAACCACTTGAGTGTTGCTTTAGCAGTACGCTTTGGTTCATTGTCCTGCTGGAAGGTGAACCTCCGTCCCAGTCTCAAATCACAGGCAGACTGACACTGGTTTTGCTCAAGAATATCCCTGTATTTAGCACCGCCCATCTTTCCCTCGACTTGGGCCAGTTTCCCAATCCCTGCTGCTGAAAAACATGCCCACAGCATGATGCTGGGGTGATGGGATGTGTTGGGTTTGTGGCAGACATAGCATTTTCCTTGGTTCAATTTTAGTCTCATCTCTTTACACATGCCTTTTGGCAAACTCAAAATGTGCCTTATTTTTAATTGTTAAGTAATGGTTTTTTTTCTGGCCACTCTTCCATAAAGCGCAGCTCTGCGAAGTGTATGACTTATTGTGGTCCTATGGACAGATACTCCAGTCTCTACTGTGAAACTCTGCAACTCCTTCAGTGTTACCTTTGGTCTCTGTGCTGCCTCTCTGATTAATGCCCTCCTTGCCCAGAGTTTTGGTGGGTGGCCCTCTCTTGGCAGGTGTACTGTGGTACTATGTTCTTTCCATTTGAAGATGATGGAACTTTGTCCCTGACTTGTTTGGAGAGCTCCTTGGGCTTCATGGTGTTATGACTCTTGCATAGTGGTGTAGCAGCCTCTGGGGCCTTTCAGAAAAGGTGTGTTTATACTGACAGATCATGTGAGACATAGATTGCACACAGGTGGACAGGTAATTGGTTGCACCAGTACTTTTAAGGGGCTTCATGGTAAGGCGAATGAATACATATGCGCATGCTAATTTTCTGTTTTTTTTTATATATATATTTTTTCTCATTTCACTTCACCAATTGAGACTATTTTGTGAAGATCCATCAAATTATATATAATTTTGATACATTTAAATGACAAGGGAAGTGAATAATTTTGCATGGCACTGTATGTTTGCCTGTACATCGTGGATGGTTTTCAACAAATGGCTATGAGTTACAAATGGCTATGAGTAACATAGTCTGCCACACTGTCTGTTTCTTTATGAAATTATAATATGACAAAAAAAATCTCTTCATCTCTGAGTTGACAGCTCATATTGCTGAAACGTATAACACTGAGACTGGAATGTATTACAGAGGTTACAGAACAATAATACAGTAAAGTGTAGAACAGTTATTAATTATACATTATAAATGTAAGATTTCTATTGTCCTGTGCTGTGTAATTATTGTGTGTGTATCTACAACACATTCACTAAAATATAATATTCCAGCAACATTTTCATATATTTGAAATTGTTATGTAATCATAAACCCAGACAAAACAGACTTCCATACTAGATGGATGCAGGAGAAGACAAAGGGCAGGAGAGTGAAAGTAAGGGTAGGAACTTTGAATGTTGGCAGCATGACTGGTAGAGAATTAGCTGATATGATGGAAGGTTGATCTTCTGTGTGTGAGAGACTAGATTGAAGGTTAGTAAGACCAGGTGTATTGGAGGAGGATTTAAATTGTTCTAGCATGGTGTGAATGGAAGGCGGAATGGGGGAGGTGTTATCCTGAAGGAAGATTATGTGGAGTGTGTTTTGGAGGTGAAGAGGATGTCAGGGAGGGTGATGAGTGAAAATGTAACGCGCCGGTGCCAGCGAGGTCGCTGGGCACCTGTGTGCGAGCCCCGCCCCCCGCCACGTGACAGAATGACTCCGTGATTCGGAGCAGGACGCGGGTCCTTGCGTGTTTGCTCACGGAGTCATTCTGTCACGTGGCGGGGGGCGGGGCTCGCACACAGGTGCCCAGCGACCTCGCTGGCACCGGCGCGTTACAGAAAAGGTGTGATAATGACACAAGTGTTGTGAAATGGAGAAGAAAGAAGAATTCTGGAGTGAGTTAGATGAAGTGATAGAGAGTGTACCCAGGGGAGAGAGAGTGGTGATTGGTGCAGATTTTAATGGACATGTTGGAATTCAGCCAGGACCCGCTGTGCAACCTCTAATGGGAGCATCCATAAGAAGAAGTATAATCATAAAGATAATAAACATAATCATAAATAAAATAAAAATGTACGTATATGTGCTTAACATACTTTACTCGCTGACTGAATGACTCATTATGTTAGCTGCTTGTCCTGTGTAAGGTATATATTAATGGCTTTCCATTGCATTGTGTACAGCAGTTGCAAAATGTCACTGTACTTGTTGAAGCTTAATAAAGATATTCTATTTATACTTCTATTCCATAGTCAACTAATTTTTAATGTACGGTTAAAGTGCACCAGTGCTGGAGGAATCAGGGGATTTGGAAAGCCTGTTTGCATGTGTTTTGTGGATCTGGAGGTTTTATTCAACCATGTTCCCCAGTAGGTCCTGTAGGGGGTGCTGTGGAGTACAGGGTGCCACAATACAGAAAGTACTTTACCTCTAAAATATCATAACCAAAGCTCCAGCATGAAGAAATAAGAAGGTTCAAACATGCAGGTACCTTTAATATTGGCAGACATTTTCAGCGTCCTATAGGATCTTCAATCTATAGTGAAAGATCACAACAAGACAGTGTTAAACATAATTCTGGTGGCTGTCTCACTTTCACTTTTGTGCAAATACACATATTTATCATAAATACCCCCCCCCCACACACACACACTGTGTGTGTTAGCACTGAATTATATTGTGATGATTCATTTATCTTTCATGTCTGCATTAGGGTGATTATTTTAAGTTTATCTAAGCCTTCAGTTCCTCCATATTAAAGATAAGAAAAGAAGAATAGGAAGTTCATGATGCAGTAGAGACACCACTTTACTGTGTTCAGCATGTGAGCAACCAAGTTTAACAGAGAGAACAGAGAGAACAGAGAGAGGGAGAAACATGAGTCATGGAGAAGAGTAAGAGATCTAGATAGTTGAATGCTGGATGCTGAATCTCCTTGGTTTTTAAGAAGACGTATGCTGTGCTGTGTGTACTCACAATGACAAGAATAGTCACTTTCACAAATACTGTCTCACTCACTCGTTCTCATATTTCCTTAAGACATTTCTTGTCCTAATCAGGGTTGTGGGTGTGCTGGAGCCTATCCCAGCTCTCACTGGGCAAAAGGCAGGGAAACACCCTGGACAGACCAGCTGTGCCACCGTGCCGCTCTGCACACACACTTTAAAGATTAAATCTTCTATTTCTGTGTGTCCTCATTGCACACATATTTATGTAGAGTCTCCCTTAAAGCAGAACTAAAGCACCAACGCAAGGAAGTGCACAGATTAGAAAGTACAGGCACCTTTAATTTGGCAGATCATTTGAGAATGCTGTAAGAAGTTTGATGTGAAGTGGAGGATCACACTAAGACGTTTCTATTCCTCTTTCAGTTTTGGGCAAACACACCAATTTCTCACATTCTTTTCATACCCATCCCATCCATCCATCCATTATCTGCCGCTTGTCCCAAACTGGGTCGCGGGGGAGTGCTGGTGTCCAATCCAGCACACACAGGGCGAGGACGGGGGACGCACCCTGAACAGGTCGCCAGCCCATCGCAGGGAGGAGCGGGACGGGGACGGCACCTTGCTCAAGGGTACCTCAGGGCAACCTATGGGGAAGGGGTTCGAACCCCCGATCCACCGATCGTAGGGCCAACGCCCTAACCACTAGGCCACCGCTGCCCTCATACCCATCCCATGATACAGAAATAAGACTTAACCCACGAACACAGTGTTGGTATTACGAAACGAGTGTTAGGATTCAGCAATTCAGACACAGCCTAAAGTAGATTCTTTTATTCTGTGTTTTTGGCTGATTTCAGTTTGAAGAAGAGTCTCCCTCAAATCTCAGAACACTAACATGGCCGTCTGCTGCTGCTCAGAAACAGCTTTCCAACAAAGTAGCATGTGTATCATATCATCAATCTTTCATGGCATTAGAACAGTGACAATTATTAACATATGCAGCATTTTTAATCATGCTTTCAAAAGTCAATCGTTCACTGAAAAAAAATATTTGCCTATTTTCAATATTTTTGGGCAATTTTATGCACATAGTGAAAAAAAAGTGAAAGTGAAAGTGACTACCCTTGTCATTGCGAGGTCACGGCACAGCACACATGAACCACAACGAAATTGGACCTCTGCATTTTACCCATGCACACTCAAACCCGTGCAGCAGTGGGCAGCTATTGAAAGCGCCCGGGGAGCAGTGATGGGGACGGTACCTTGCTCAAGGGTACCTCAGGGCAACCTATTGGGAAGGGGTTTGAACCCCCGATCCTCCAATCATGTGGCTAACGCCCTAACCGCTAGGCCACCGCTGCCCCTAATTAGTCACTTAATTATGATTATTATTATTACTTAATTTGCACTCTACTAACAATAACAATGCTGCTTCATTGACTAGACTGCTCTGTGCAGTCTAGTCATAACACTGCTGCTCTATTTCACCCACATTCATGCACATACTGCCTGTCTCTTGTTGGATGAATGTCCTCTGTCCTTGCATTGTTTTTGTAAAAATTGTTGTCTGCCTGCACTTGTCATGTGTGTTTTATGTAACGTTAGATATCGTCCACCAGGGTCCTGGAGGAACGTTGTTTTGTTCCTGTGTATAGGGGTGAAATGGCAATAAAACCAAATACTCTCTCTTTCTGTGTATAAATATTGGATTTATACACTTTATCTTTTACACAGTTAAAAGATATAAGCAGGAAAACCATAATTACATTTTTCTTGGATGGGACACAGTGTAGAGAATGCACTTCTTAAAAATCAAAACTAAACCTCCAGCATGAAGAAGTTAAAAGAATAGAAAGTTCAGGTACCTTTAATGTTGGAAGGCGCTTTTGGAGTCTTGTAGGATCTTCAGTCTGAAATGAAAGATCACACCAAGACAGCGCTGAAGTTACTGCTTGCAGTTCTTCCTCTCTTCCGTTTTGTGCACACCTACAGTTAGTGTTTGTTAAAATACAGGAAACTGCACCCTGAAAAAGAAATGTGTTTCCAGTGCAGCTCTACTTTGATTAAGACTCTGAACTAAACAACAAGCTTCTCTGACAGTGTAATCTATTAACTGTAGTTTATACCAGGTTTGCTGGGTCTCATTTATACTTGGTCTATTTTGAGGATTCATTTTTATCTGGATCAATCATTTCCAAAAACCTGAAACCTGATTTTTTTACAAAGGAAATGAGAGACCACTGATTTCCTGTTTGCTGAAGTGATTCTAACAGTTGAGTCCCTTTGAGGATTCTGTTCATGGTATGAAAAAAACAAATTTGTTAAAAAAAACTTACCAACATCTTTCCCCTAATCTTTCCATTAATGTCCTCCAGTGTTTAATATGTTAAAGGTTGTAATATGTAAATCAGTCCCTGCGATGGGCTGGTGACCTGTCCAGGGTGTGTCCCCCGTCTTTCACCCTGTGTAAGCTGGGATGGACTCCAGCAGTAATGTTAATGTGTTTAAGGGACGCTGACTTTAGAAACACTTTACCAGATAACTCATTCAAATGGCTGTAATTGCATTAGTAAGATGAAATCATTTTAGTTAGTTTTTTTTCAGTGCCATTCTTCAGCAGAAGCGTTCAAGAACACCACATGCATCACGCTCCCACACAGAGCACACCTGCACAGCCACATCACCACCACCTTCACCCATCAGACAGAAAAGTCCCCCAGAACTGATGGATTTGGGCTCAGCGCATACAACCAAAGCAGAGAGGGAGTGACGTGTTCAGAAAAAAACTCTGCTTTTACTGCAGTGATCCTAGTCATTGGAGAAGGGACTGTCCCCTCTCTCCCAAGAAAAAAATTGTAAACAAAACCATGCCTTGTTTAACTAATCAATTCCTTGTCAAGATAATAGTATATACAGTACTGTGCAAAAGTTTAAGGCAGGTGTGAAAAAATGCTGTAAACAAAGAATGCTTTCAGAAATATAAATAATGATTGTTTATTTTTATCCATTTACAAAATGCAAAGTGAGCGAACAAAAGAAAAATCTAAATCAAATCAATATTTAGTGTTACTACCTTTTGCCTTCAAACCAGCATCAGTTCTTCTAGGCACACTTGCATAAAGTCAGGGATTTTGTAGGATTATAGTCGGTGTATGATCAACCAATTCTACCAAACAGGTACTGATGATCATCAATGTCACACGGAGGTTGAAACACAGTCATGTCTGGAACAACCTACCAGCCGAGTTCCTTCAACAACTGTGTGCAAGTGTACCTAGAAGAATTGATGCTGTTTTGAAGGCATCGGGTGGTCACACCAAATATTGATTTGATTTAGATTTCTCTTTTGTTCATTCACTGCATTTTGTTGATTGATGAAAATAAATGATTAACACTTCCATTTCTGAAAGAATTCTTTGTTTACAGCATTTTTTCACACCTGCCTAAAACATTTGCACAGTACTGTATGTCTGTAAAGTTTTGAGCCACCATTAATTTCTTCATGTTTTGCTGCCAAAGAATCAGACATACTTTTATTGTTAATGTATCTGATTAATAGTTATCCAGACTTATTGGGTGACAACATTTTTGGTTCCCGTGTTCAGTCCAGTCCACATTACAGAAGCAGTGAATCAGAATCAGATAAAACTTTATTGATTCTGCAGAATGTACTTAGTTATGGATCATCTTGACAGAGAACAGAGCAGAAGGCAGGTGATGTTCATAGAAGAGCTTCAGGAATGTCCTTCAAGAAGCCTGAGGAACTAATCCTGAAGATTTAAAGAAATCACAAGAGAGTTTAGGTTGTGCTAAAGTGCAGCAGAGGCCAATTTTAATTTTTGTCTTTAGGGTTTAATACTGTATAATGTGTCTGCACATTTTGCAATAAATTGCTATAAATGAGGGGTGACTCAGAATTTAGTGCAGTATTGTGTGTATACTTTCCAAACTTCTTCTTCTTCTTCTTCTTCTTCTTCTTCTTCTTCTTCTTCTTCTTCTTCTTCTACTTCTTCTTCTTCTTCTTCTTCTTTTTCTTTTTCTTTCGGCTGCTCCCATTTAGGGGTCGCCACAGTGGATCAACTGTTTCCATTTCTTCCTGTCCTCAGCATCTTCCTGCGTCAAACCGACCACCTGCATGTCCTCTCTCACCACATCCATAAACCTCCTCTTTGGTCTTCCTCTTCTCCTCTTTCCTGGCAGCGCCATCTTCAACATCCTCCTCCCAAAATAATCCTCATCTCTCCTCTGTACATGTCCAAACCAACGCAACCTTGCTTCTCTAACCTTGTCCCCAAGACGTCTAACCTGAGCAGTCCCTCTAATATACTCATAATCCTGTCCATCCTCGTCACACCCAACGAAAATCTCAGCATCTTTAACTCTGACACCTCCAGCTCTGCCTCCTGTCTTTTTTTTGTCAGTGCCACCGTCTCCAACCCATACAACATAGCTGGTCTCACTACTGTCCTGTAAACCTTCCCTTTTACTCTAGCTGGTACGCGTCTGTCACAAATCACTCCAGTCACTCTTCTCCACCCATTCCAACCAGCCTGCACTCTCTTCTTCACCTCTCTTCCACACTCGCCAGTACTCTGAACTGTTGCTAAGTATTTAAACTCCTCCACCTTTGTTACCTCCACTCCCTGCATCCTAACCACTCCACTTTCCTCCCTTTCATTTACACTCATGTATTCTGTCATTGCCCTACTCACTTTCATTTCCTCTCCTCTCCAGAGCATATCTCCATCTCTCCAGGTTCTCCTCAAGCTGCTCCCTACTCTAATTACAGATCACAATATCATCAGCAAACATCATCGTCCACGGAGACTCCTGTCTAACCTCTTCCGTCAACCTGTCCATTACTGTTACAAACAAGAATGGGCTCAGTGCTGATCCTTGATGCAATCCAACCTCTACCTTAAATGCATCCGTCACTCCCACTGCAGATCTCACCACTGTTACACTGCCATCATACATATCCTGAACTACTCTCACATACTTCTCTGTAACACCAGACTTCCTCATACAAAACCACAACTCCTCTCTAGGCACCCTGTCATATGCTTTCTCCAAATCCACAAAGGCACAGTGCAGCTCCATCTGACCTTCTCTGTACTTCTCCATCAACACCCACAGAGCAAACGTTGCATCTGTGGTGCTCTTTCTTGGCATAAAAACATACTGCTGTTCACTAATCCTCACCTCTTTTCTTAACCTAGCTTCCACTACTATTTCCCATAACTTCATGGTGTGGCTGATCAACTTTATCCCTCTATAGTTACTACAGCTCTGTGCATCACTCTTATTCTTGAAGATCTTTACCAGTACATTTTGTCTCCACTCCTCAGGCATCTTCTCACTTGCCAAGATTGTGTTAAACAATCTGGGCAGAAACACAACTGCCATCTCCCCTAAACACCTCCAGGCCTCCACTGGTATGTCATCTGGTCCAACAGCCTTTCCATTCTTCATCCTCTTCATCGCTGCCCTTACTTCCATCTTGTTTATTTGGTGCACTTCCTGCTTCACTCTTCTCACATCATCCAGTCTTCTCTCTCTCTCATTTTCTTCATTCATCAGCCCCTCAAAGTATTCCTTCCATCTGCTCAACACACTCTGTTCACCTGTGAGTACGTTTCCATTTCTATCTTTAATCGTCCTGACCTGTTGCATATCTTTCCCAGATCTGTCTCTCTGTCTAGCCAATCGGTAAAGGTCCTTTTCTCCCTCTTTACTGTCCAACCTTTCATAGAATTCACCAAACACCTTATCTTTGGCCTTCACCACTGCTTCACCACCTGCGGTTCATCTCCTTGTACACCTGTCTACTTTCTTCATCTCTCTGACTCTCCCATGTCTTCTTTGCCTCCCTCTTCTTTTGAATACACTCCTGGACTTCTTGGTTCCAACACCAGGTTCCCTTATCTCTTCAACACCTCCCAATGCCCGTGTTAACTCCTGCCTGAAATCTACCTTGCAGTCCTCCTCCTTCAGCTTCCACCACTTGATCCTCGACTCTGCCCTCACTTTCCTCCTCTTTTAGACCTCAAAGGTCATCCTACAGACCACCATCCTATTCTGTTTAGCGACACTCTCCCCTGTCACTACTTTGCAGTCTCTGATCTCTTTCAGACTGACCCTCCTGCAAAGAATATTATCCACCTGTGAGCATCTTCCTCCACTCTTATATGTCACCCTGTGCTCCTCCCTCTTCTTAAAATAAGTATTAACTACAGCAATTTCCATTCTTTTTGCAAAATCTACAACCATCTGACCTTCAGCATCAGCATTCAGCACCATGCCTACCCATCACCTCCTCATCACCTCTGTTCCCTTCACCAACATGACCATTAAAATCTGCACCAATCAACACTCTCTCTCCCCTGGGGACACTCTCTATGACTTCATCTAACTCACTCCAGAATTTTTCCTTCTCTTCCATCTTACAACCAACTTGTGGAGTATAAGCACTAACAACATTCATTACCACTCCTTCAACTTCCAGCTTCAAACTCATCACCCTCCCTAACACCCTCTTCACTTCCAAAACACTCTCCACATACGTACTCTTCCTTCAGGATAACACCTACTCCATTCCTCCTTCTATCCACCCCATGGTAGAACAGTTTAAACCCTCCTCCAGTACACCTGGCCTTACTACCCTTCCATCTAGTCTCTTGCACACACAAAATGTCAACCTTTCTTCTCTCCATCACATCAGCTAATTCTCTACCTTTAACAGTTATGCTGCCAACATTCAAAGTCCCTACCCTCACTTCCACTCTCCTCTCCTTCTTTCTCTCCTTCTCCCTCTGGACATGCCTTCCTCCTCTTCTTCTTCTTCTTTGGCCAACAGTAGTCCAATTTCCACCAGCACCCTGTAGGCTAACAGCACTGATGGCGGTCGTTGTTAACCCAGGGCTCGACCGATCCGGTATGGAAT
Source organism: Hepsetus odoe (assembly GCA_017165825.1). Lineage (NCBI taxonomy): Eukaryota > Metazoa > Chordata > Actinopteri > Characiformes > Hepsetidae > Hepsetus > Hepsetus odoe. The sequence goes on from CM029388.1 coordinate 1,313,004, forward strand.
TCTGTATCGTTGTCCGCATATTGATTTGGCAGTTTTACACCGGATGCCCTTCCTGACATAACCCTCCCCATTTACCCGGGCTTGGGACCGGCACGAAGAAATACACTGGCTTGTGCATCCCTAGTGGCTGGGTTGTATACTTTCCAAACTATTGTCTTTAATCTGTTTATTTCTTCTATATTGTAAATTTACTATAAACTGTCAGAAGGTGGCAGAATCAAATTCCTTCTGTGTTAAAATACTTGGACAATAAATATGATTTTCTTTCCTCATCCCTTCACCACTCCACGACAATAGCAAGTAATTCCACTTTTTTATCGCAGTTGACCCTAGCACAAATTAAAAAGCAAAATTCGGGTGTTAAAATACATAATTCATGAAAAATCAGCCATACGTGTACACACATATACTAACTCAATAGTATATTTGTAAACATCCACTACCCACACCACAGTTACCATCATTACTGCCCAACTTTTTATTTGCAAGTTTTTCTTCACCATTTGTCTGATATTGTCAAAGACCCCAGTGATCTTTCCAAATCCTTTACTTTTCTTCATGATTGGAAGCCTTTCTTTACTATAATAGATCCCACCATTCTCCTGTACCATCTCCTCTATGGTGTTCAGCAGCTTTTTCCTCTAAACTCTATTGCTCTTGTAGTCCTCCTGCTACTGCTTCCAGTGTTTATTATCAATGACATGAACACAATCTCCACACTTGACTACAAGCATCTTGACTCTGCATCTGTAACTCTGTGCTCTTTACCTCCGTCTTCAGTCTTCTATTCCTCAGTTATTTTGTGGTGATTAAGTCAGTTATTTAGCTCTTACTTGTGGTCCTAAAGTTAATTTTCTGATATTTCAACTGGGCTGAAGTTTCAATGGGGAATGTATCTTCACCTAGTAATGTATTTATGCTGATTATTTTTTGTTCAACCATTTATTTGTTGAAGCACAATCCAAAGTTCATTCAGGGCCACAGTGCTAAGTTCATTTTTGGAAAGAAGTTTGCCAAAGGGTTTTTCTATGGTAAAGTAACTTTGCATCACCTTTTAATCATCATCGCTGCCAAAGGTAATGCTGGTGATGATGCTGATGTTGATGATGATGCTGATGATAATGATGTTGCTGATGAAGATTTTTACTACAGGTCCAGTTTTTTTAAGCTATCAAAAAAACAGATAAATCATTGCTCATCAATACAGGCTCATAATAAAACCTCATAAAACCACCACTTTCTCTGTCCAAATCTTTCATGTTATAATCAGATATATTCTCTATATCTATTTCTATATCTATAATCAGATATATCTCTATATTCTGCAAAAATGACTTGATACATTTTTATGTGGGCAGTGGTGGCCTAGTGGTTAGGGAGTTGGCCCCACTTTAGAAAGTTGCGGGTTCAATTCCCTCTCGGGTAGGTTGCCCTGAGGTCCCCTTGAGTAAGGCGCTGTCCCCGTCACACTCCTCCCTGCAATGGGCTGGTGACCTGTCCAGGGTGTGTCCCCTGTCCTTCACCCTATGTGAGCTGGGTTGGACTCCATCCCAGCTCAAATAGCCCTGTGACCCTGCTTGGGACAAGTCGCCCAGAAAATGACTGACTGACATTTTTATGCATGTTAATAAAAGCAGATGACTTGAGACTAATCAAACAAATGAGACAAACTTATTACATATAGTCAGTTACTTATTGAGGAAAATGGTCCGATCTTATTGTGACTGGAGGAAAGATGTGAATGATTAGCAGCTAAAGATGAATTAGAGTAACGTGCTTTTTCAATCAGTGGAAAAACTGGAGTAAGTGTGTTCCCTGTCCTATTAAAAAATTATGGCTCTATCAAAGTTTATCATGAACCCACCATGAGGGGAATGTTATACAGCCACAGAGTCCATGGCATGGTAGCAAAGAGAAAGCCTCTACCCTCTAAAAAGATCATGCCTGACTACACTTTGCTAAAGATCACTTTAAAGTCTGCAGAGTGTTTGGAATATACTTTGTTGAGAGATGAAATGAATGCAGATATTTTGGTTTAATTGAGGAGAAATCAATTAAGCATTAGAAACTCATATTTCATGTCTGTGATGCATAGTAGTGGTAGAGTCTTGGTTCATCAGAGATTAAACAATTCAATCAAACAAACTCTACAAACTCTAAAACAAGAATTTGTCAGGCCATCTGTTTGTGACCAGAATCTCAAGAGGAAATGGGTCATGCAGCAAGAAAACAACCTTAAGCAAACCAGTAGTTCCCCAAAAAAAGGCTAAAGAGGAACAAAGTTACCATTTTCAAATGGTCAAAATCATGGCCGAATTATTTGACAGAATGCCTTGTAACAACCTGAAATGAGCAAGCCATGAAAGGAAACCCACCAATATTGCAGAACTGAAGTAGTGTATTACAGAACAAAGTCCTCCAGCTCAGTGTGCAGGACTGATGAACAGCTACTGGAAATATAAAAATTTGTCAGTAGCACCAAGCAGAAAAAAAATGGGAAGAAATTTAACATCTTGTTCATGTTTTGTATATTTTGTTAATGAACTCAAAGTTTGTTAGTGTTGGGTGTGTTTCAGGAGCCAGGGCCCCGGACTTGTCAGGGAATCTTAGACTGTTAGCTACAAATAGGCATGAAAGAGTAGTCTTTCAAGTGGGGGCTAAAGATATTCATCTGCAGCAGTCAGAGGTAATGTTATAGAGGTGTGAAAATTTGCCCAGACTATGACTGATGGCGTAATATGCTCTGGCCCGATACTAGTGCAGTGCTGCACTAAAGCTTAAAGCAGGCTTTGGTCATTACATAGCTGGATGTCCAGGTGAAAATAATGTAGGGTATTTAGATAATTGGACTACTTTTGAGGGTAAGCCTGGTCTTTAAGTTCGGGATAGTGTCCAACCCTTGAGGGACGGTGCTGCTCTCATTTCTTGCAGCTCAGTGTCTGTTAGGCTGTTAGTCTGTTAGTTAGTCGGCAGAGTAGTTTAGGGAGCCGCTGCTGACAAACCAGGGCCAGGACCAGACCACAGACAGACTGGATAAACCGACCGTCTGTGAGCTGTAGGGAGGCATCACTCAAGGTTTATATAACAGTGTCTGTTCCCCGAACAAAAACTACACCAAAGGAAAACTCAATTGATTAATATTAAACTTTCTAAATCAGAAAAAAAACTGCAAGTTAGATCTAAACCTGGGACTTCTCAATATTAGATCACTAAATTCTGAAGCTGTAAATGTAAATAAGATGATTAGTGAAGAGGATTTGGATGTTCTGTGTCTAAATTTGGGTTAAACCTTATGGGTTTATTACATTGAATGAAATTATGTACACAATCCTTGCTTAGGTTTCAGGGTGGGGAGGTATAACAGTGATGCATAAAAACACCATCGTTTCAGTCAGAGAACAGCTTTAAAATTATCTTCTTTTGAATTCCTTTTTCTCAGTATAACTAACCCAAATACAAAAAAAGACTTTTCACTGATTACCATCTATAGGCTACCAGGACCCTAAAGGAGGGTCTAAAAGGAGTAAAGGAGTTCAGTGATTTTCTATCAAGCCTGGCAGTTTATAAAAATACAGTAATAACCATTGGTGTATTTAATATTCATGTAGAGAAATAAGACTCACTTTACACTCATCCTTAATACTGTGGGTTTTATCCAGAATGTAATGGGCCACTCATTACCCTAACCATACTTTAGACTTTATCCTTACACAAGGTGTTCAGGACGACCACACAGCCATTATTCCACAGTCAGCAGTGATCTCAGATCACCATCAGATCACCATCACTGAGAACACATTTCATTCTACATTAGAAAATGTGGCACCATTAAAATGTAAAAGATGTTCCATTGTACACTGATCAAACACTTGAATGTAAATGGCGGCTGACACAATTAAAATCATTTCGCACTGCCTCGAAGGAGAGCTTTATACAATATAAGAGGACATTTACATTCACATGCTCAGCCTACTTATCCACATTAATCCAATAAAGAGTCGAATAAAATAACCCTAGGTTATTTTTCAACACAATATCTACACATATGAGAACCATGCAGGAGCTGAATTCAGATACCTGTAATGTACAATAGTGATAATTTTATGGATAAAGATTGAAATCATTCAGCAAGAAATCCAAAACCAAATAAATACACCATGTCTGCTGCCAGAGACAGATGTAGATGTAGCTCAAAACCTAATGCCAACAGAGGGGTTATCTTACTTTAATCCAATTCTGCAGATCAACCTCATCTCAGCTATTTCCTCTTCCAAATCTTCTACTTGCATCTTTGATTCAGTCCCTACCAGACTACTTAAAGAGGTCCTGCAGTAATAATCAGGCCTTTATTAGAAATAGTAAACTCATTTCTCTACCTAGGCTGTGTGCCAAAAGCATTAAAAATAGCAGTTATTAATTCTCTACTTAAGAAACCTAATCTCGATCCATCCAGGTAACAAATCATTGACCTATTTCTAATTTGCCATTTTTATCAAAGATTCTAAAGAAAGCTGTGGCCCAAGCAGTTGTGCTCATATCTGCATAAAAGTAACATCTTTGAAAAATTTCAGTCTGGTTTTCAGCCACACCACAGCACTGAAACAGCGCTAGTGAAAATAGTAAATGATCTCTTAATGGCATCTGACAAAGGGTCGGTATCCTTACTAGTCGTCCTTTTGACACCACAGACCTGCACAGACTAGAAAACTCGGTTGGTATAACAGGAACAGCCCTTTCCTGGTTTAATTCATACTTGACCAACCATTATCAATTTATAAACATAAATTATGAAACGTCAGTTCATACAAAAGTTAGTCATGGAGTTCCACAAGGCTTTGTCCTAGGTCCCCTACTTTTCATATTATACATGTTCCCTCTGGGTTCAGTAATCTGGGGTCTAGTGGTAGGGTACTTGCCTATGGACCTATGGCTCAAGAGGTCCCAAGTTCAAATCCCACCTGTAGCACTACCACCACTGGGTCCCTGAGCAAGACCCTTAACCCTGAGTTGCTCCAGGGGGACTGTCCCTGTAATTAGGACATGGAAGTTGCTCTGGATAAATGCTGTAAATGTAATCTGGAAACATGGAATCAGCATCCACTGTTATGCCAATGACACATAACATATATTATATATTTCAGCTAAACCTGATGACAAAAAGATTGAGGATTTGTATCTTGCCTCTTTGAGTTTTTCCTTGCCTCTGTTGCCCTCAGCTTACCCAATTGTGGCTCGGAACTGGTTTCTGTGAAGCTACTTTGTGACAACAACAGTTGCAAAAAGCACTATAACAATAAAACTGAATTGAATTGACTTGACAGACAGACAGACAGTTTTGTATTTTCACCTGTAGGTGATTAAACAAAAAAATTACTTTCAATAAATACAGTCACATTCATAATAAAACAGAAAAGATAATATTTCATTTTGTCTGGATGGGCAGAAGGCAGAGGTGTGGACTTTCTACAAACAAGGTCCAGTAGTGGATTCATCTCCAACAGCAGCAAATGTTCTTTACATTTTATTATTAAATGTATGAATCTTCTTCACCTACAAAAATAGAAGTTCTCCAGTCTGATGTAATGGTGCACATACTTTTCCCCAAGTGTTCTCACAACATGTACATGTACAGCTGCAAGACATCACTTTACTGTCGCTGAAGTAGATCTACTCATGTTCTCCAGTTACAGCTCTCACTTCTTCTCCAGCTACTGTCAGATTTTGAATCATTTCATTTTCATTAGTCATTCAGTGAGTCAGCACAGTTTTAGAAATGGAAATGAGAGCTGCATGTTTCAGAGACTTTCTTCAAAAACGCTCTTTCTCTTAGACTCTATCTCTCATCTTGACTCAAATTAAATACATTGTTGATCAAGCTTTTTCATTTTTATCACATTTAGCTTCAAGTAACAGTAATATCTTTGTTATTGTGAAACAAGAACTGCAAAAAAGAACAAAAAAAACACCCAATCCAATCTTGAAACGTTTATTCACAAAACTGAGGTTATACACACAGATTTATACACTGACCATGTAAAGAAAGATTATAGTAAAAAAGATTATATTTCCATATATATGGAAAACCATCTTCCCAGTCAGACACATGTTAACAATACAGTTATCATCTTCAAACTTCTTTAGTAAAATTACATCTGTTTTAAAACATGCAGAGTTGTTTGGCTACAGACACTCAGCGAACTTTCAGAATTTGTCATTTTTCTTTGAAGTTGCGATGTTCATTATATTCACAGGCTGTTTTTCCAGCATCACGTTTCCTTTCCTCCCTTTTTCATTGCTTCAATCACAGTTTCTGTTCCCTCTACAGCACTTTAACCTGTGATTCCTCCTGCGATTCCCCCGAACACACCAAGGGTAACGACTGGTGTCACTGTTACAACACCTAATGCAGCTAATTATAGAACATCTTTTATGATGAATAACAGATGGGCCACTGCACTTACAGCCCCAAGCAAAGCTCCAAGTAATAATCCTGTTGGCATGCCATCTAATCTCTCTGACAGTAGAGTTTGCACTCTCTGTTTTGCTAGTTTTTTGATATATTGCAAGCTTTCATATCCTGCTTTTTTTATTCTCTCTATGAATCTCTCTATTGCTCTCTTCACCCTCTGCAGTAACGAATTGGTGTAATAATGTCCTCCATTCTCCTTCACCATCTCCTCTATGGTGTTCAGCAGCTTCTCTACCTGAACTCCGTTGCTCCTGTAGCCCTCCTGCTGCTGCTTCCAGTATTTATTAACAAGGACATGAACACGACCTCCACACTTATCAACAAACTTCTGTAACTCTGTGCTCTGCTTCACAAAGTCTTCAATCTTCTGGTCTTCAGAAAGACCATCACCACGGGTGAAGAGGACAACAGTGTGTTTTAGAGCTTCTTTTCCAAATGAAGTTGTCATGTTCTTTACAATCTCCTTCTCATGCTCTGTGTACCTTCCAACTTTGAGAACGAGCACAAATGCATGAGGCCCTGGAGCACACTCGATGATAGACTTTAAAATTTCATTATTGGTTTCTTTCTGAGAAAGATCAGTGTCAAAATATCCAGGTGCATCAATCACAGTGAATTCCCTTCCACCGATGGACTTTGTTTTAGACTCACATTTGCGAGTTACTGAGTTGGGTAAATTATGAGTGCGGAAAAACTCTTAATCTAGGATTGTGTTTCCACAGCTGCTTTTCCCATCACCTGTCTTCCCAAGTAGCACAATCCTCAGTGGATCCATAGCTCCTAGAAAGAGACCAGATACAGTGAAGTGATATTTGGACATTAATGGGTTTGGGTTTTAATTACAAATGTGTGTGTGAGTATATTATATATATGTATACAGGTAGGGCCCTCAGTCAGACAAAAAAAAAAAGTAAAATACAGTGCTTATTATGTGCTGCATTGACACACAAATGGTCGACTTTAGGGGTATAAAGGTATAAAGCTTCTCTCAGAGGTTTGTATTTGGGCTATGTTTGCCTGTATATCATTGAAGGTGATCCTAATTCTGACAAATAACTAAAAGTTAATTTGTTACATAGTCTAACAGTCTTTTTCTTTATAAAGTTGAAATATGACTCAAATGTCTTTGAAGCCAACTGGCAACCACAGCGTTGAAAGCTTGTATTGCTAAAACTGAACAGTGAGACTGGTATGTATTATAGGAGTTATAGAACAACAATGCAGTAAAGTGCAGAACATTTATTAATAATAGAATATAAATGTAAGATTTCTATTATCCTGTGGCGTCTAATTTTTGTGTGATTATCTACAACACATTGACTGAAATATAATATTCCAGCATCATTTTCAGAAATTTTAAATTATATAATCTTAAAACCCAGACACTAGGGATGCACAAGCCAGTGTATTCTTCATTTTTTAAAGAGGGAAGAGCACCAGCTTGCCTAGTGGTTAGGGAGTTGGCCCCGGCTCGGAAGAGTGTGGGTTTGATTCCCTCCCCAGGTTGCCCTGAGGTGCCCTTCAGCAAGGTACCATCCCTGAAATTGCTCCCCAGGCGCTTTCGATAGCTGCACGGTGTTTGTGTGCATGGGTTAAATGTTTGTGTGCATGGGTTAAACTTAATTTTTAATTCTGAAAACTTTAAAAATTTTGCCAGAGATCTAGTAACCAGTCATAGACCAGTTGCATCTCATGGTAAAGAAAAGTGAAGACTTAACTCAAGAACACAGTGTTGAAAAAATGGAGTGTTAAGTAAAATCCTTTATTCTGTGCTTTTGGCTGATTTCAGTTTGAAGAAGAGTCTCTCAAATCACTGAACACTAACATGGCCATCTGCTGCTGCTCAGAAACAGCTGTCCAACAAAATATACCATGTGTATCATATCATCAATCTTTCATGGCATTAAAACAGTGACAATTATTAACACTTTGACTTAAAAAAAATATTTGACACTTCAATATTTTGGGGCAACTTTATGCATATAGTCCCATAATCCATCTATCCATCCATTTTCTGCCGCTTGTCCCAAACGGGGTCGCGAGGGAGTGCTTGAGTCCAACCCAGCGCACACAGGGCGAAGGACAGGGGACGCACCCTGGAAAGGTTGCCAGCCCATCGCAGGGAGGAGTGTGATGGGGACAGCACCTTGCTCAAGGGTACCACAGGGGTTCAAACCCCCAATCCGCCGATCACGTGGCCAATGCCCTAACCACTAAAATAAGCGAAAAAGTGAAAGTGACAACCCTTGTCATTGCAAGGTCACAGCACTACACACCATGAACCACAACAAAATTGGACCTCTGCTTTTAACCCATGCACACAAACACCATGCAGCAGTGGGCAGCTATTGAAAGCAGCCGGGGAGCAGTGACAGGGACAGTACTTTGCTCAGGGGTACCTCAGGGCAACCTACTTGTGAGGGAATTGAACCCACAATCTTCCAATGCAGGGCCAACTCCCGAACCACTAGGCCACCACTGCCCCGAGTCATATGATAATAATCAAAATTACTTAATTTGCTCTCCGCACCTTTTTAACACTAACAATGCTGCTTCATTAGATTGCTGCTCTATTCCACCCACATTCATGCACATATTGCCTGTCTCTTGTTGGATGAATGTCCTCTGTCCTTGCATTGTTTTTGTAAAAAAAAATTGTTGTCTGTCTTTGCTTCTCGTGTGTGTTTTATGTAATGTTAGATATCGTCTTATTTAGAGCACCAGGGTCCTGGAAGAACGTTGCTTTGTTCCTGTGTATAGGGTTGAAATGGCAATAAAACCAAAAACTCTTTGTGTTTATTTTAATTATTCTATAATAAATTGTAACCTTTTGTATGACTGTCAGTTCTTTATTCCCACAAATATTGGATTTATACACTTTGTCTCATGCAGGAAGTGATACTCATGACTCATAAATCACAGGTAAAAGATTAAAGCAGGAAAACCATAATTACATTTTTCTAGGACGGGACACAGTGTAGAGAATGCGCTTAAAATCAGAACTAAAGTTCCAGCATGAAGAAGTAAAAAGAAAAGAAAGTTCAGGTACCTTTAATGTTAAAAGATGCTTTTGGAGACTTGCAGGATCTTCAGTCTGAAATGAAAGATCACACCAAGACAGCGCTGAAGTTACTGCTTGCAGTTCTTCCTCTCTTCCGTTTTGTGCACACCTCAAGTTAGTGTTTGTTAAAATACAGGAAACTGCACCCTGAAAAAGAAATGTGTTTCCAGTGCAGCTCTACTTTGATTAAGACTCTGAACTAAACGACAAGCTTCTCTGACAGAGTAATCTATTAACTGTAGTTTATACCAGGTCTGCTGGGTCTCATTTATACTTGGTCTATTTTGAGGATTGATTTTTTATCTGGAACAAATCCAGCACCATCAGTCAATTCAAACTGTTTAAACCCTGTAACATGATTTTTTTTTTACAAAGGAAATTGGAGACCACTGATTTCCTGTTTGCTGAAGTGATTCTTACAGTTGAGTCCCTTTGGGGGTTCTGTTCCTGATATGAAAAAAAATCCAAAACCAAACCATACAGTGCTGTAAAAAAAAAGCTTTTTACCACTTTTCTGATTTCTTCCATATCTGCTTTCTTTCTATTTCTTTCTCCAAAAATGTAGACTAATAAAACAGGAATCCTGAGAAAACACAACACAAACTTTAAATGATCTTGAGATTTACTGAACAACACACACACATACACACACACACACACACTCATGTTGGGCAGCGGTGGCCTAGTGGTTAGGGCGTCATCCACATGATCAGAGGATCGGGGGTTCAAACCCCTTCCCAGTAGGTTGGCCTGAGGTACCCTTGAGCAAGGTGCCGTCCCCATCACTGCTCCCTGGGCGCTTTCAATAGCGGCCCACTGCTGCACATGTGTGTATGGGTGAAATGCAGAGAGTGAATTTCCCATTCGTGGGATTATAAATAAAGGATTATTATTATTATTATTTTCCTTTAGGTGTAGTGTCGTCTTTAATCAGTATTCTCCTTGTATCTTGTGAAAGTTTTGAGCCACCCTTCATTTCTTCATGTTTTGCTTCTAAAGAACCAGAAATGTTTGCATTTTTAATGTGTTCTTAATGAATAGTTATCCTGATGTCTAAACATTTCTTAAAACTTTATTGATTCTGGAGAATTTGCTTAAATATGGATCATGTTGACGGAGAAGAGAGCAGAATGCAGGTGATGTTCATAGAAGAGCTTTAGGAATGTCCTTCAAGACGCCTGAGGAACTTACCCTGAAGACTTTACAAAAAAAAATCACAAGAGAGTTTAGACTGTGCTGCTGTGAACTGCAGTGGCCAAATATTTTTTATGAAGCTGGTTAGAATTATAAACTGTCTTTAGGATATTATACTATATCATGTGTCTGTTTGTACATTTTGCAATAAATTGCTATAAATAATAAATGAGGGGCGACTTTCTGCAGCAGATATTTTGCACAGTACTGTATGTACACTTTCAATACTGATTTATTGAGTCTGTTCATTTCTTCTACATTGTTAATTTACCATAAACAAAACGATTTTGATTCATCATCCCTCCACCATTCAGTGTAAATAACAAGTAATCAACTTTTTTCTACTGCAGCTGACCCTACAGCAGATTAACAAGCAAAATTCAGCTGTTAAAATACAAAAATACACCATTCATCAAAAGTCAGTCATACAAACACACAAAATAACTCAGTGTATTCACAACTCATTATATTTTTGCTGAAAGACATTAAGTGAAAGACATTCTTAGTCCCTCCATAACCCATACAATGAGCATTACTTTTTAAAAAATCCTTTACAAAATAATGTATTAAATTAATCATTGCTTTAAACAAGTATTTAATAAATTTCAAAAGCAAAATATAAAAATCGTCCTCCTGGATATGTAGAATATTTTGTACACATGCACCCAAACATAGTAAAGGATCTAAGCCAAGCTTAAGGTGCTTCTTGCTATTTCAAGGTTCTTTTTGCTATTTGTTAAGTTGTTATTATTGATGAATTATTCAACTCCTTTATTATCTCACTCAAGTGTCCTGAGTAGGGTGGTGCTGGAGTCCATCATAGACTGAAACACAGAGAAACACCCTGGATTGGCCACAAGTGCATTTCAGTAGCTGTTCAACTGATCACCATGACTGTCCAAGTTAAGCAACACACCACCTTTATTACCACATACAGTACTGTGCAAAGGTTTTAGGCAGGTGTGGAAAAAATGCTGTAAACAAAGAATTCTTTCAGAAATATAAATAATGATTGTTTATTTTTACCAATGCAATACAAATACAAAATGCAAAGTGAGCGAACAAAAGAAAAGTCAAATCAATATTTGGTGTTACTACCTTTTACAAACCAGCATCAATTCTTCTGCACCCAGTATATGCTTCCAGTATTTATTATCAAGGACATGAACATTTCCTCCACACTTGTCCACAAGCTCCTGCAGCTTTTCACTCTGGTGTAGAAACTCTTCAATGGTTTGGTCGTCTTCAAGTTGATCTCTGTTTGTAAAAAGTATGGTGGCATAATTTAGGACATCCTCCCCAAACTGTTCCTGAACGTATTCTACAATTGCTGTTTCTTGTGCTGTGAACCTGCCAACTTGGAGAATGATGATGAAGGCGTGGGGTCCAAGGGGACAATGTGACATGCATTTCAACATCTCGTGCTGAAACTCTACTTTATTTAGGCTGGTGTCAAACAATCCAGGTGTTTCAAAAATTCTTATCATTTTCCCACGTAGAGTCGTGCTGGACACTGGGTATTGGGTCTGCAAGTGAAGGATGAACTCACTGTGAGTGAATTCTCTCCCAGGATTGTTTTTATAGAACTGCTCCTTCCATCACCTTTTCTTCCCAGTAGGAAAATGTTTAATACAGTTGGTCCTTAAAAAGAGAATTCACATAATTATAAAATACACTTTAGTAATTTGAAACAAACTGATGAAAATCAAATATATATAAGAAATAGAGAATTTACAGAACATTTTTATTTACTTTTTTCTACAGATTAGTAATCCCAGTGTTTGTAGATTTAAGGCACCACAATTAAGAAAGTGAAAGTCCACAGTGTGTAAAATTTACAGAGCAACATCACCGAGAGCACTAACAGCAAAGCAGCATCATCTAATGTCTCCAAACCTCCCAGTGTCACATATTCCAATATTTAAAGTACTCACTCTGCATTTCTCCTGAAAACACACTCGTCTTCTTGCTGCGAGAAGAGAGAGCAGTCCTCACTCAAGAGCTTGAAGCAGGAAATGTAGGTAAGAGCTCCTCCTATCCTACTCCTGACTGAGTGTGTGTGTGTGTGTGTGTGTGTGTGTGTGATATAAACCTACAATAAATATCCCCATTAGATCCTGTTGATTGTGTGATATTATATCTAAGCTCAGATGCTGAAGTGACACAGTCAAGGCTGTAAAATCTGGGCTACAATAAAATGCTGAAATGATTGAGATGATGTTTTGTTTTTGTTTGTCTGATTTGACCTCCTGAATTACCTTTTTAAGGTTTTGCTCTGAACTGTGTTTAAAGTCTTAATGATATTCAGTGAAGCCACGACAAGCTGCACATTCAGTTCCAATATTTTAAACTTGTTTAATATTTTTTTCTGATATTATGGAATATTTACTTTGTTTCCAGTTGAAAGAAACAAGCAGGAAAGTATAAGCTGTAGAACAGTGTGGAGATGTAATGGTCATTGCTCTATACATTCTCTAAAAACTGGTTAGTCATTTAAAAAGGGTTTTGGATGGTAACAAGGGTAAAGGGTGCTGGTCATATTGTGTGCTTATCTTTGTGTTTATTTATGTTATCCTTTACACACGTTATTTTCAGTATGTTTAGTTTATGAGTTCTGTGCATGTCATCAGTGATTATAGTTCAGTACAAAGCTCTCGGCTCTGCGTTGATGTCCAGCCCGTGACACTACATTATTACAGTATCCAGTCTTAAAAAAACACAAACTTTTATAATATAGTGATTTAAGGATATAATGACTAAATACAAATACTATTTCTCTAAAATGCTGCATTTTCTCTTCATTTTATGATCACTATACACCGAGGAGGAAATTATATTTGAAATGATTGCCCAACAAATAAGCAGATGTTTATTGATATTTTACAATTTAATGTTCACTTAAAAAGACTGGAGAAGATTTTTATCAGAAAGATTAAGCATAAAAAATATGATGAATTTGATTAAACTGTGCACATGAAAAAGAAATTTGTCCTATGAACACTGAAAATACTCTCCCCATTCAGATGATGTAGCTGGTACAGTGCAGTGAGTAATCACTATCAGATTAAATATAACATGAATGATATGAAATGAGACAAAATCAGTGTATAGAGCAAGTGATCAGAACACATTTCGTAAATGAAAATGAAAACAAGAGTTTTAAAGATAAGCCATTAAACAGGAATTCTGAAGGGTGTTTCCACTGTTATAAAACATTCACAAAGACACCTCTAAACTAGAAAATTCTACAAAACATCTTCTGTTTAGGCATGATTGGTCTTACAGATTTTTAAGATGTTAGTGATGAAAGATTTGAATGGAAACTGTAAGATAATTTCTGCTACATCTGCTGCAGTATCTAAGGTTGCTTTAATGGGGCAGCGGTGGCCTAATGGTTAGGGAGTTGCCCCAGCAATGGAAGATTGTGGGTTCGTATTCCCTCACCAGTAGGTTGCCTTGAGGTACCCACTGCTGCACGGTGACACTTTACTGTGTTCAGCATGTGAGCAACCAAGTTTAACAGAGAGAGCAGAGAGAACAGAGAAAGCAGAGAACAGAGAGAACAGAGAGAGTCCGGGTGGGAGTTTTGGAGCTCGCTGATAGCTCCATAAAGTTCAGCCAGCGCGCTGTAAGCATTAGCGCTGTTAGCGCTAGCTTTGGGTGGAGTGTAGATTGCTGTAATAAAAACTGTGGAGAACTGGGTGTGAAAGAACAGATAGTCACAAGTGCTCTTGAACACTTAGATGGAACCAGTAAAGAACAGATACACGCTGTCCTCAAAGCTACTTTTCCCAGTTTAGAGAAGACCAGTGTTCCTGTTTTTATTGACTTAGTGAGTGTTGGAGCAGGATCTGAATATGTTGTATGCACAGCAAAAGAAAAAGTGAACATCCCAAAACACACCGCTGTTCAGATTGAATGTACGGTAAAAACAGTCCCCAAAAAGAGATGTCACACTTCTCTTTGAACCAGATGTCAACCCTCAGTGGACTGAAGGACTTGAATTCTGTGAGACACTAGTGACTCTAAGAAGTGGTCTCCCACCTTATATTGTGGTAGATGTCCAAAACCCTAATGATCATGACATCACGCGTCAAGGAAAGACGGTAGTGGGTACACTAAACCAAGTTCAAGACATATACCCAATGAGTGCTGTTGGAAAACACCTTTACCTCTCCTCCAGTATCAGTGAATGAGATCGAAGTAAGCAGTGAAAGTCTTGATGATGGTGTGTGGGACCCACCTGTTGACTTAAGCTATCTCAGTCAGTGAGAGAAGGTTGAAGGGCAGAAAATGTTGAGGGAAAAGCATGCTTTGTTCTCAAAGTCAAACGATGTTATTGGAAACATTCCAACCCTGAAACTGAGCATATCTCTGAATGACATGGAGCCAGTAGCACGCACTTACCTCTCGGTGGCAAAGCCACTATATAAAGAGACAAAAGACTACCTCCACAACCTCATTGCTCAGGGGTGGATACAGAAGTCTAATTCACCTTATTCCTCACCAGTTGTGTGTAAGAAAGAAAGATGGTAGTCTACGTCTGTGTATAGACTATAGAGAACTGAATCGAAAGACCCATAATGACAAGGGTAGCCACTTTCACAAACACTTTAAAGATTAAATCTTCTATTTCTGTGTGTCCTCATTGCACACATATTTATGTAGAGTCTCCTTTAAAGCAGAACTAAAGAGCCAAAGCAAGGAAGTGCACAGATTAGAAAGTACAGGCATACAATTAATACTTGGTCTTGTCACAGTGGGCGGCACTCCTCTCTGACTGGACACACCCATCTCATTACGGACGACAGATTAGTCCCATTGCTGAAGTATTTAAAGGTCCCATTGAGTCAGAGCACAGCTTCATTCATTCTTGGTGTAATTCACACACGTGCGGGTGCTTTTATGTTCTTTATGTTAAATAAAGTTAAGTCACAGATCACTGGCTGTGAGTTTACATCCGGACCACATCGTTACCCAGCGTTACAGGTCAGTAGCTGTAAATTCTCATGGTACTTTCATTAATCCGGAAGCTAATGGCAAATATTTACTTTTAATTCAGATTATTTCTTCAAAAATGTTTGTGCTTTTAAATTCTGAACACTTTTAAATAAAATTCATCATCCAAAATTTTAACCAATGATCCGGTAATCAGTCATGGACCGGTTGCGTCTCCTGCTGAAGAAAAGTGAAGACTTAACCTACAAACACAGTGTTGGAAATACAAAGTGAGTGTTAGGATTCAGCAATCAGACACATACTTTTTAAACCTAAAGTAACTTTATTCTGTGCTTTAATTTTGCAGCAACTTACTATCAGTCAGTCAGTCATTTTATGCCGCTTGTCCCAAACGGAGTCGCGGGGGAGTGCTGGAGTCCATCCCAGCTCACACAAGGCGAAGGACGGGGGACGCACCTTGGACAGGTCACCAGCCCATCGCAGGGAGGAGCGTGACGGGGACAGCACCTTGCTCAAGGGTACCTCAGGGCAACCTATTGGGGAGGGGTTCGAACCCCCGATCCTCCGGCCAGCGCCCTAACCACTAGGCAACCGCTGCCCCACAACTTACTGTATAAAGTATAATTCCATAATATAACTGTTAACTTGTCTTTATCAGTATAAACAGAGGCTTGTTGTTTCCCGCACGGTTATATTAGGTCTACATGTAACCAATGTAAAAGCACATCTGAATATAATGAGGTAGCAACTATTAGAAAAGTCTGAGTGCAGCAGGTTAATAAACGATGAATCTTTAAACATTCATTTAAATTCTTGCTCTTTTTGTGTTTATTTTAGTCATTCTCTAATAAATCTAAACCTTTTCCAAACCTACAGGTTCTTTATTGCAACACATATTGGATTTATACACTTTGTCCCAAACAGGAAGTGATACTTATGACTCATAAATCACAGATAAAAGATAAAAGCAGGAAAATGATAATTGCATTTTTCTAGGAAGGGACACAGTGTAGAGAATGCACTTCTTAAAAATCAGAGCTAAAGCTCCAGCATGAAGAAGTGAAAAGAATAGAAAGCACAGGTACATTTAATGTTGGTAGATGCTTTTGGAGTCTTGCAGGATCTTCAATCTCAAATGAAAGCTCACACCAACATAATGCTGAAGTTACTGTTTGCAGTTCTTCCTCTCTTCCTCTTTGTGCACAGCTACAGTTAGTGTTTGTTAAAAGACAAGAAGCAGCACTTTTGACAAGCACCGGACCCCAGAAAAGGCAATGAGTTTGCAGTGCAGCTCTTATTTGATTAAGACTCTGAGCTTGTCTGAGTCTGTAATCTATTAACTGCAGTTTATACCAGTTCTGCTGCTGTACACGGTGGGCACAATTATTAGGTAAGTGTATTTAGAGGATTAAATTTAATCTGAAACAAATCCAGAGCCATCAGTCAATCCAAAGTGTTACAAATCCTGAAACCTGAATGTTGTACAAAGGAAATGTGAACATTCTCAGGTGAAACATATGTGTTAATTATGGGGCAACAATTAGTGCAAACTTATTACACAACAAAATGAAAAACAAACATTTTCCCATTTCACTTGTTTGTTTTCTCTGTACCCAGTATTCCACCTGTGCCTTGCTGAAGTACAAAAGAAGAAGGAATGGAGAAAAAACTGATACACAGTTTTTGAAGGAACTTGGCCGGTAGGTCGTTCCAAACATCTTGGAGAACTAACCACAGATCTTCTGTGGATGTAGCTTCCTCACATCCTTCTGTCTCTTCATGTAATCCAGACACACTGGATGATGTTGAGATCAGGGCTCTGTGGGGTCAGAAGAACTGATGCTGGTTTGAAGGCAAAA